>MU744679.1:25036-45485 GCA_026770625.1 Nicotiana glauca | reverse complement strand
GGGGGGGGGGGGGGGGAGGAATTGAGAAAAGTTCTTAGGCCAAATTTTGGGGGTTTGATCGAGATTTTGGTATCAGATTTGAGCAAATTTAGTATAGTTGGACTCGTGAGTGAATGAGTGTTCATATTTTGTAAGTTTTACCGGATACTGAGATGTGGGCTCGGGGAGGCTTTTTGGGGCGAATTTTCAATTTCTTGTTTTAGCTTTGATTTCGGTAGCCAGATTAGTTCCTTGTAGTTGTATTCATGTTGTGTAATTGATTTGGATAGATTTGGTCCATCTATAGCTGGATAATCGTAGAAAGATCATTGTGACGGCTTGATTTGAGCTTGGTTTGAGGTAAGTGGCTTGTCTAACCTTGTGTATGGGAACTTCCCTTAGGATTTTGGTACTGTTTGATACGTGAGCGTCGTGTACATGAGGAGACGAGTACATACATAGGTTATTTGTTGTAAAACTCCATTTTTTACTAAGTCAATACCTGTTTTCTCCTTATTTGAACTACACTAGCATATGTAACTATCATGTTTCGAATAGAAGAGCATGCCTACGTGTTTTAATTGCCTATTTGAACTTTGTGCAGCATGTTTAGTGAAATTTCCTGCCTTCCTTGACTTGCACTTAGTCTCAAACTGTAGGTTCTCTTCCTGCAACTGCTATTCTTGTTGGTTGAGCTGCATATTTACTTGGGACTATGGAAGAGCATGCCTACGTATTTTAACTGCCTATTTGAACTCTGTGCAGCATATTTAGTAAAATTTCCTGCCTTCCTTGACTTGCACTTTGTCTCAAACTATAGGTTCTCTTGTGTAACTGTTATTCTTGTTGGTTGAACTGCATATTTACCTTGGACTGCGGAACGGTATTTCAGGAGATTCCCCCTGTACTGTATATTTACTTTGGGAATATGGAATGGTATTCCGGGAGATCCTCCAGTACTGCATATTTACTTTGGGACTACAGAATTGTATTTCGGGCTATCCTTCTACATATTTACGTTTGGGACTACAGGACGGTATCCTGGGAGCTCCCTGTTGTTATCACTGTGTTATGAGCTGTTGTCTTTTATTGATTCTATTCATGTTAGATTTCCGTAATTATTTTTAATGTGGTATTTTATTTTGTCTTATTTCATTATATTTATACCAGTAGGTCCCTGACCTGATCTCGTCATTACTCGATCGAGGTTAGGTTTGGCAATTACTGGGTATCGTTGTGGTGTACTCATGCCCTTTCCTGCACATGTTTTTCATATGCAGATCCAGGTTTATCTTACCAGCCTCATCACTAGTTGCAGTCGCTGCTGCTTATTGGAGACTTCAAGGTACATCTGCCCATGCTCACAGATCCTTGGAGTCCCCCTCTATTCCCCTACGTTCATTTCCCTTCCTTATGTAGAAATGATGTATAGAATAGTTAAGACTTCTTAGTAGCTTGTGACTTGCGGGTTTCTGGGTTTTGGGAACTATTTCGTACATTTATGAAGTGATAATTGTATTTTCCGAGTGGCACTCAGTTTAGTTATTGTTATTATTAGTAGTTAATGTTCATGCTTTTGTTTCTTTTCTGTAAAGTGTTAGGCTTACCTAGTCATAGAAACTAGGTACCATCACGACAACTCACGGAGGGAGAAATTTAGTTGTGACAAGTTGGTATCAGAGCTCTAGGTACATAGGAGTTATGAGTCACAAGCCGGTTTATTAGAGTCTCGCAGATCGAAACGAAGACATCTATACTTATCTTCGGGAGGCTATGGAACTATTAGGAAAATTCCACTACAGTGATTCCTTGATGTGCGAGATTATTGTATTCATAATTCTAACCTTTTGTCTTATATTCTCTCACAGATGGAGAGGACACGTGCTATCGGAGATGACTAGGCACCGCGCCCTCTACTAGAGCCGCCAAAAGCTGGGGTTTGAGTAGAGGTTGAGGATGCCCATGTATTGTAGCCAGAGCACCCGAGCGAGATGCTACAGAGAAGCCACCAGCAGCTCCAATCGGAGCACAGGCATATGATACGCCTACCACTACTACTCTAGCTCTTAAGGAGACCCTTGAACAGTTCATGAGTATGTACAATAGACTCCCGCTACCCGCACCCCAGAGCAGCGAGTTCAGGTTGATCAGATTCTAGAGGTTATACTGGTGCTACCTATAGCCCCAGTTCAGCCCGAAGGTGGGCCAACAGCTTCAGAGGAGGAGCAACGTAGGCTCGAGAGGTACAAGAAGTATGGCGCTCCAATATTCAGTGGCCTAGTGACAGATAATGCTCAGGGATTTATGGAGGAGTGCCACCGTATCCTCCGCACTATAGGTATGGTAGAGTCGAGTGGAGTTTCTTTCACTGCATTCCAGCTTCGAGGAGTTTTCGATCATTGGTGACGTACTTATGAGTTGGACGGTCTGGCTGAGGCAATTTCCCTTTCATGGACTCGATTCTCGAACATGTTTTTGAGAGAGTATGTCCCTTATAGCCTCAGGGACGCATGGCATGCGAAGTTTGAGCAGTTGTGTTAGGGTACTATGGCTGTTTCAAAGTATGCCATCTATTTCAATGACTTGCCTAGACATGAACTGGCCTTGTTTTCTACAGTTTGAGAGAGGGTTCGTCGGTTTATTAAGGGACTTATTCCTAGCATCAGGACTAGGATGGCCCGAGAGTTAGAGATGGATTTCCCGTATGAGAAAGTGGTGAGTATTACTAGGAGAGTAGAGAGCATGCTTGCTCGGTATAGGGAGGAGAGAAAGGCCAAGAGGTCTCGAGAGTCTAGCCATTATTCTAGTGCACGTTCCCCAACTGTAGTTCATCATAGTAGGGGCTATGTGGTCGCCCCGTTCATTTAGCTCTTCCAGCCACTAGTGGTATTTCAGCTCCTCCTAGACCTCAGGAGACTTATTATGTACCTTCACTACTAGTGTGCCTGCTACACAAGGTGCTATCAGTGGTCAGTCCGGCAGACCTGGCCCGAGTTAGCCACAACAACTATACCCTCCCAAAGCTTGTTTTGAGTGTGGCGAAACTCGCCATATGGTAAGGGATTGCTCCAGATTTTGGAGGGGTGCACCTCTATAGACTTCTCAGCCATAGCGTGCTTTACAGGGTTCTTAGGCTATGATTACAGCACCATCTTCCACTCCACCTGCTAAACCAGTGCGGGGTGGAGGTCGGGGATATAGAGTTCGCCCTAGAGGGGGAGGCCAGGCTAGATACTATGCCTTTCCTACTTGTATAGAGGCTGTTGCTTCTAATTCTATCATTACAGGTATTGTTCTGGTCTGTCATAGAGATGCATCAGTTCTATTCGATCCATGATCCATTTATTCTTATGTGTCATCTTATTTTGCCCCGCATTTGGGCGTATCTCGGGATTCTTTGAGTTTCCCTATTTATGTGTCTACTCCTGTAGGAGATTCTCTTATTGTGAACCGCTTTTATTGGTCATGTTTCATTGCTCTTAGTGGTTTTGAGACCAGAGCCGATTTATTATTGTTCAACATGGTAGATTTTGATGGTACCTTGGGCATGGACCGGTTGACTCTCCATTATGCTATTCTTGATTGTCACACCAAGACCATGACGTTGGCTATGAAAGGTTTACTGCGATTAGAGTGGAGGGGTACCTTAGATTACACTCCCATCATAGTTATTTCATTTCTTAAAGCTCAATGAATGGTTGAGAAGGAGTGTGACACGTATCTAGCCTATAAGAGAGATATCAGTATTGATACCCCTATAGTTGATTCAGTACCAGTAGTGAGAGATATCCCTAATGTGTTTCCAGCTGATCTTTCGGGCATGCCGCCCGATAGAGATATTGATTTTGGCATTGATTTGTTGTCGGGCACTCAGCCCATCTCTATTACTCTTATCGTATGGCCCTTCCTGAGTTGAAGGAGTTGAAGGAACAGTTACAGGAATTGCTTGATAAGGGCTTCATTCGACTCAGTGTGTTACCTTGGGGTGCTCTTATCTTGTTTGTGAATAAAAAGGATGATTCTATGCGTATGTGCATTGACTATGACCAGTTGAACAAAGTCACAGTGAAAAACTAGTATCCCTTGCCTCGTATTGATGACCTATTTGATCAATTACAGGGTGCCCGAGTGTTTTCCAAGATTGATTTGCATTTCGGTTATCATCAGTTGAAGATTCGGGAGCCAGATATCACGAAGACTCGCTTCAGGACTCGGTATGGTCATTACGAGTTCCTTGTTATGTAATTTGGGCTGACCAATTCCCCAATAGCATTTATGCATTTGATGCGTAGCGTATTTTGGCCTTATCTTGACTCGTTTGTCATTGTACATATTGACGACATTCTGGTATACTCCCGGAGTTGGGAGGATCATGAGCAGCACTTGAGGATTGTGCTTCAGACTTTGAGGGAGAATAAATTATATTCAAAGTTCTCAAAATGTGAGTTCTAGTTGGATTTAGTGGTAATTTTGGGTCACGTGGTGTCGAGTAAAGGGATCAAGGTGAATCCAAAGAAAATGGAAGCAATGTAGAGTTGACCCATACCATCCTCAGCTATAGAGATCCGGAGCTTTATTGGTTTGGCAGGTTATTAGTGTCGATTTGTTGAGGGATTCTCATCTATTGCAGCACCTATGACTAGGCTGACCCAGAAGGGTTCTCTATTTAGGTGGATGGAAGAGTGTGAAGAGAGCTTCTTGAAGCTCAAGACAGCTTTGACTACAACCCTAGTATTGGTATTGCCTTAAGGTGCGGGGTCTTATATAGTTTATTGTGATGCGTTGCGAGTTGGCCTTGGCACGGTGTTGATGTAGGACCGTAGGGTGATTGCCTACGTGTCCAAACAACTGAAGGTGCATAAAAACAACTATCATGTCCACGACCTTGTGTTAGCTGCTATTGTTCATGCCGTAAAGATTTGGAGGCACTATTTGTACGGTATCTCTTGTGAGATCTACACTGATCATCGGAGTTTGCAGCATCTGTTCAAGCAGAAGGATCTTAATTTGCATCAGAGGAGGTGGTTAGAGTTGCTTAAGGATTATGATATCACCGTTTTGTACCACCCGGGGAAGGCCAATGTGGTAGCCGATGCTATGAGTCATCATGCAGAGATTTTGGGGAGTTTAGCTTATCTACCAGCAACAAAGAGGCTCATGGCGATGTTCAGGCCTTAGCCAACCAGTTTGTGAGATTGGATATTTCTGAGCCTAGTCGAGTATTGGCATGTGTGGTCTCCATGTCTTCTCTTTATGATTGTATCAGGGAGCGTCAATATGATTACCCCCATCTGCTTGTCCTTAAGGACACATTCTAGCACGTGATGTTAAGGAGGCCACTATTGGGTATGACAGTGCTTTAAGGATGCAGGGCAGGCTATGTGTGCCTAATATGGATGGTTTGCGTGAGTTGATTCTTCAGGAGACTCACATCTCGCGGTGCTTTATTCATCTGGGTACCGCAAATATGTATGAGGAATTGAGGCATCATTACTAGTGGAGCAGGATGAAGAAAGATACAGTGGAGTATGTTACTCGGTGCCTATATTGCCAGCAGGTAAAGTATGAACATCAGTGATTGGGTGGATTGCTACAGAAGTTAGAGATTCTGGAGTGGAAATGGGAGCAGATCATATTGGATTAAGTTGTTGGACTCCCACGGACTCAGCAGAAGTTTGATGCAGTTAGGATGATTGTGGATAGGCTGATCAAGTCAGCTCATTTCCTTTCTGTGATGACTGCATATTCTTCTAAGCAACTGACTTGAGTTTATATCCGTGAGATTGTCAGGCTTTATGGCGTGCCAGTGTCTATCATCTCTGATCGGGGTACGCAGTTTACATCACAGTTTTGGAGAGCCGTACAATAAGAGTTAGGTACTCGGGTGGAGTTGAGCATATCATTTCACCCTTAGACGGATGAGCAGTCCGAGCGTACTATTCAGATTCCTGAGGATATGCTCCATGCATGTGTGATGAAGTTTGGAGGTTCTAGGGATCATTTCTTTCCACTTGCGGAGTTTTCCTAAAATAACAGTTATTAGTCCAGCATTTAGATGGCACCGTATGAGGCTCTGTATGGTAGGCAGTGTCGGTCCCCAGTTGGTTGGTTCGAGCCGGGCGAGGCCAGATTATTGGGTACTGACTTGGTTTAGGATGCCCTGAGAAGGTTAAGGTGATTAAGGATAGACTTCGCACAGCCCAGTCCCGACAGAAGAGTTATACGGACCGGAAGGTTCGCGATTTTGCATTCATGGTTTGAGAGCGGGTCTTGCTCCAGGTTTTGCTCATGAAAGGACTTATGAGGTTCAAAAGAGGGCCAAGCTGAGCCTAAGGTTTATTTGTCCGCTTGAGGTGTTGTGACGAGTTAGGGAGGTTGTTTATGAGTTTGCCTTACCTCTCAGACTAGCAGGAGTTCATCCAGTATTTTATGTTTCGATGCTCCGAATGTATCACGGCGATCCGTCTCACGTGTTGGATTTCACCACAGTCCAGTTGGACAAGGATCTATCCTATGTTGAGGAGCCAGTGGATATTTTGGACAGGCAGATTTGAAAGCTGAGGTCAAAAGACATTGCATCAGTAAAGGTTCAGTGGCGGGGTAATCTGGTCGAGGAGGTGACTTGGGAGATCGAGCAAGATATGCGCAACCTTTATCCTTATTTTTTCAACACTTCAGGTATGTTTCTACGCTCATTCGAGGATGAACGATTGTTTTAAGAGTGGGGCGATATAACGACCCAGCCAGTTGTTTTGAGAGTTAGTGCCCTGATCCCCTGAAAACTGCTTCCCCCATATCTATTTCTACTATTTTGACTTGCTGGGAAGTTTTATTTTGCTTTTTGGAGTGTTTTGGGACACTTAGTCCCTAAAGGGAAGCTTAAGTCTTATAACTTGGACCGTAGTTGGAACTGTGTGAAGACGACTCCGGAATGGAGTTCCGTCGATTCTGTTAGCTCCGTTGAGTGATTTTGGGCTTAGGGGCATGTCCGAATTCTATTTTGGAGGCCCGTAGCTCATTTAGGCTTGAAATGGAGAAGGTCGAATTTTTGGAGTTTTGGACCAGAGGTAGAAATTTTGATACCGGGGCCTGAATTTGATTCCAAAGTTGGTGTAGGTCCGTAATGTTGATTGTGACTTGTGTACAAAATTTGGGTTCAATCGGACGTAGTTTGGTTGGTTTCGACATCAGTTGTCGAATTTGGAAGTTTCAAGTTCTTTAATTTTTAATTGGAGGGTGATTCGTGAATTTAGCTTTATTTGATATGATCTGAGGACTCGAGTAAGTTCGTATGATGTTTTAGGATTAGTTGGTATATTTGGTTAAGGTCTCGGGGCCCTCAGGTGTGTTTCGGATTCTTAACGGAATGAAATTGAGACTTGCGCATATTCTGAAGTTTGCTGGTTTTGGTGTTTTCGCGCCTGCGGTGGGAGGTCCGCAGGTGCGGCCCCGCAGAAGAGAGGATGAGTTCATAAGTGAGATTTTAGGAATGAGGGTTAGTGGTTGCAGATGCGACGCAAGAGCCACAAAAGTGGAGCCGCATCTGCGAAGAAGTGATCGCAGAAGTGGACTTGAGGAAGGAGTGAAGTTTCCGTAGAAGTAGTGCGCAGGTGCGGAGTTTGAAGGATTAATGAATTTTCGCAGCTACGGAGCTCTAGCCGCAGAAGCGGTTAATTGACCGTAGGTGCGGTTTGACTGGCAGAAAAAGGGCAAAAATTGAGGGTTTGAATTCATTCTTCTTTTTTGGAATTGAGATCTCAAATTTTGGATATTCTTTGAAAGATTTTCAAAGGAAGTTATTGGATAATGATTTCTACTCGTTTTTGGTTGTATTCCATTAATCCATAGTTGTTTTCTTCATTAAATTAGGAATTTGAGTTGGAAAATAGGGGGAAAATTGAGAAAAATTCTTAGGCCGAATTTTGAGGTTTTGATAGAGATTTTGGTATCGGATTTGAGCAAATTTGGTATGGTTGGACTCGTGAGGGAATGTATGTTCATATTTCGTTATTTTTATCCAATTTCAATATGTGGGCCCGAGAAGGCTTTTTGGGGCAAATTTCCAATTTCTTGTTTTAGCTTTGATTTCGGTAGTTAGATTAGTTCTTTGTAGTTGTATTCAAGTTGTGTAATTGATTTTATTAGATTTGGGCTATCCGGAGCCGAATATTCATGGAAAGAGTATTGTGACGGATTGATTTGAGCTTGGTTTGAGGTAAGTGGCTTGCCTAAACTTGTGTGGGGGAACTTCCCTTAGGATTTTGGTACTGTTTGATACGTGAAGTGACGAGTACGTACACGTGCTATTTATTGTAAAACTCAATTTTCACTAAGTCATAACCTATTTTCTCCTTATTTGAACTACACTAGCATATGCATCTATCCTGTTTAGATTAGAAGAGCATGCCTAAATATTTTAACTGTCTATTTGAACTCTGTGCAGCATGTTTAGTGAAATTTCCTGCCTTCCTTGACTTGCACTTTGTCTCAAACTATAGGTTCTCTTGCTGTGACTGTTATTCTTATTGGTTGAGCTACATATTTACTTTGGGACTAAGGAACGGTATTCCGGGACATCCCCTCGTACTGCATATTTACTTTGGGAGTACAAAACGGTATTCCGGGAGATCCCCCAGCACTGCATATTTATTTTGGGACTACGAAATTGTATTCCGGGAGATCCCTCTGCACATTTACATTTGGGACTACGGGACGGTATCCCGGGAGATCCTCTATTTTTATCACTGTATTTTGAGCTGTTGTCTTTCATTGATTCTATTCCTGTTAGATTTTCGTATTTATTTTTACTGTGATATTCCATTCTGTCTTGTTTTATTATATCTATACTAGTAGGTCCCTAACCTGATCTCGTCACTACTCGACCGAGGTTAGGTTTGACACTTACTGGATACTGTTGTGGTGTACTCATGTCCTTTCCTGCACATGTTGTTCGTGTGCAAATCCAGGTTAATCTTACCACCCTCATCACTAGTTGCAGTCGGTGCTGCTTATTGGAGACTTCAAGGTAGATCTGCCCGCGACCACAGATCCTCGGAGCCCCCCTCTATCCCCATATGTTCATTTCCCTTCCTTCTATAGAAATGATGTATAGAACAGTTAAGACTTCTTAGTAGCTTGTGACTTGCGAGTTTTCGGGTTTTGGAACTGTTTCGTACATATCTAAAATGATAATTGTATATGCCGAGTGGCATTCAGTTGTTTATTAGTTATTGTTACTGTTAGTTGTTAATGTTCATTTGCTTTTGTTTCTTTTTCGCAAAGTGTTAGGCTTACCTAGTCGTAGAGACTAGGTGCATTACGACAACTCACGAAGGGAGAAATTGGGTCGTGACACATATTTTGTGTACTATTCATTACAGAAAATTAACTCGCCTTTGGCTAGCTTGCTAGTTCCCATTTTACTACTAAAACGGTCAGTGTATGTATGTATATATATATATATATATATATATATATATATATATATATATATATATATGTGTGTGTGTGTGCGCGCGCGCGCGCGCATTACGTGTTTTAGGGTTTTGATAATATGTTTCGATAATTAGAACATCAATAAATAATTATATAAATTGCTTAAGGGTATTTCTCTTCCCTGGTTCATTGAAGAAAATTCAATGAATTCTATAAACTTTAGCGGCAAACTTCTTTCTCTGTGTTTTACTCCTTTTATCTATTTTTAATTACTATTAGATGTATAAGACACCAAAAGGGAAAAAAAGGAAGAAGAATATAAATTATAATTCAATGTTTCAAAAATAAATGTGGTTAAGATTAATAATTGGTGAACTTATTGAACTAGTATTATGTACCTGCAAATGCATTCGAAGAGTATATCAGGATAGGAAAAAAATGAAGTTCCATTTAAAAACCTCGTCCAAGAACTTATATGGAAAAAGGTTTTATGCGGCGCATCAGTTCTTCCATACCAACTTAACTGTTCGGCACTGCTATTGGCATAACTATCGGTACACCATAGGTTAGCCCAACTCATCTTCTCGTACTAGGGTTGTCTCCTCGCACGCCCGCTCTAAAAATCCGGCCTCTAGCATTCATCCTTCAAACTACCCATCAATCATCCAACACAACCAACTATTCATAAAATAGAAATGAATTACAGAAATCGGTGAATGAAATAAGGCGATAAAAAAAAGACCTAGGAATAGTTGAAGACTAACACTTACAATAATATGCACTAGCTCGTACTAAAGAGTGTGAATAGAAAATGGAAGAGATACCTTTTAGATTGCATCTCTTCATCTCACCCTTTCGTTCTCTATAAATTTAGAGGTTTGAGATCATTTTTTAGAAATTTTTTTACTTTCTAAAAAATTAAAAAAATCTCCCCTCTTTTCATCATTATTATTATTATTATTCTAATTGTTGTTGTTGTTGTTTCTACTATTATTATTATTCTAATTGTTGTTGTTGTTGTTTTTATTATTGTTATTCTAATTGTTGTTTTTATTATTGTCAATAAAAAAACATAAGTATCAAACTTTGAAAAAACTCTCTCGGCGCATGTTAAGCAAGGATTGCTAACCTTCGCTGATAGGGATGGCTAGACAGAAGAAGAGGAACTCCATAGCTAAGGTGAAGAACACGGAAGAGGATAAGAAGGCAGAAGAAGAAGATGGTAGGCTGGTTACACCAGAAACAGGGATTCCCCAAACCCTTGGGTCGGTGCAACTATTCCATTAGATGAAAGGCATGGGTAGTGCACCAACGATTCTGCATGGAAAGGACAAGAAGGTTTGATGGAGCCAGTGAAAAATCAAGCTCTGGTAGCTCAAATTGAAGAGTCACCTGCAGATCTAGCACTCAATGAAGCTGATATGGCGATGACACCAAGGAAGCTAACCTTCTCGTCAAGCCTAGAAACGATTAAACCAATATTAGTTGAGATAGTCCAAGGTAATAGATCTGTGCATCAAGGATTAAATTTGAATTACCATCCCCCTATTATCAAGGATGGATGAATTTTTTTTAGATTAAACCATATAGAAGTGGAGGAACAGAGTAGAAGATGGAGCACAAGTTTAATTGGCTATGTCATAGGTGGATCTCCTCAGTTCAAGGAGATGTCAAAAAAATTTTATGGGATATGGTAGTTTGTTACGACCCCACAGGTATTAATCCATGACGAATGTTATTTCATCTTCAAATTTGAATCTTGATTATGATATAGATGCAATACTTCAAAATGGGCCATACACCTATAACAATAGGCCAATGATTTTGAAGAAATGGGATCCAGATTTCCAAATGAGCAAGGAGAGTACAAAAAATATCCCAGTATGGTTTAATTTTCCTGAATTGCCTATGAATACTAGACAGTGGAGAATTTAGGAAGAATTGCAAGCTCAATTAGGAATCCTATCTGTACTGACAAATTAACAGATCAGGAAGTAAGGATATCTTACGCCCGCATGTTTATTGAAATGGATGTGTCTCAACCATTGCCTGAGACAATACTGATAGAAACGACCGAGGTCAAAAATAGAGAGCAAAGATTACGCTATGATTGGCAGCCTACTTTCTGTCAAGAATGCCTATTGATTGGTCATGGGACAGGGGAATGTAGAGCTCCAGCAGAGGTGATGAAGCAGCCTGGTCCTATTCCTAAAGGTCAGATAGAAAACCAGCAAATAAGGGGAAGGAAACCACTCACTAAGTGGATAGCCAAACCTAAGCCAACTGTGGAAGTACAGGATCAAGAAGTTAGCAAAGAACAAGTGACTACAACAGTACAAGAAGTAGTTACTACAGGGAGTGAGCATAAAGAAAAAAAAGAGTTCCAGGTAGCCAATCAAAAGGGAAACAGGTGTAGAGTCCAAAGGTGATAACATCAATAAGGAAGGGTATGTCTGAAGAGGCCATTGAAAATTTCCTACATCAAAACAGATTTAAGGTACTAGGAATTCAGAAAGGGGAGGATGTTAGCCTAGCAGCTAAAAAAGGAGGAGTACCTCTTGCTCATCCCCCATGATTATTAGCTTTTGAAATATTACAGGGCTAAATAATCCCTATAAGCAGAAAGAACTCAAGGCCTTTCTGCTGAAAAATAAAATAACTGTCTTAGGATGCCTTCAGACAAAAGTAAATATAAAGAATGAGAAAAAGGTTAGAAGGAAGTTTTGGGATTGGAAAATATTTTCAGACTATTCATATAATCCTAACGGGAGAATATTTATATTGTGGAAGGTACAATAAGTAGACATAACCATGATACAAGGTGGAGCTCAAATGGTGCACTGTGAAGTCAGAGACAAGAACTCAACATTCCACTGTTGGTTAACTTTTAATTATAGATATAACACCATTGCAGAAAGGCAAAAAATATGGAAACAGGTGAGACAGATTAACAGTACTATGGTGGAGGCTTGGGTTGTATTAGGAGATTTCAATACTATGCTTTCTGTAAATGATCGAATCAATGGGAATCCTGTCAGTCAAAGTGAGGTGACATACTTTCAAATTTGTGTTGAGGATACAAGTCTGGGACTGCTAAATAGAAAGGGGTGGAAATGGTCATGGTGCAATAAAAGGGATGATGCTGATAGAATATATAGCAACATTGATTGGGCCCTAGGGAATCCCTACTGGTTCATGAAGTATAACAACATAGAGGCAATTTATGAGTATTATGGGTTTCTGATCATTCACCCATATTATTGTATACTAAGGTCGAAAGAAACTCTTTGCCTAAACCATTTAGGCTTTTTACTGTGCTTATACAGGAGGATGAATTTAGCAAGATGGTTCAAGAGGTGTGGAGCCAAAAATCACTGGATATGCTATTACTCGTTATGGCAGAAGCTGCAGACTCTAGGGAGCAAAGCAAAAGGGATGAATCAAGCTTTCAACTTAGTGGATAAAAGACTTGAAAACCTAAAGGATCAACTACAACAAGTACAAAAGGAGATAGATGATGATTTATTCAATAGATCACTGATCCTGAAGGAGAAAGAACTATTACTACAAATAGAAAAATGGGAAGGTATTCAAGAGAAGGTGTATAGGCAGAAATCAAGGGCTATGTGGATCTCAGCACGAGACTCTAATACAAGATTTTTCTATGCTCATTTAAAATCAAGGCAGGCTAAAAATAGAGTCTCTACCATCTGTAATGACCTTGGGCATAGGCTAACTGACCCCCAGCTAGTAGAAAAAGAGTTCATATCTTTTTTTAAAGGCTTGCTGGGAACAAGGGCTATTGAATTACCCTACCTTGGTGTGAATATTTCCAGGAATGGACCTTGTTTGGATAGAGAACAACAACAACAACTTGTCATGAGTGTTTCTCATATAGAGATTCTACAAGAACTTAAAGGTATGCCAAATGATAAAGCATCTGGCATTGATGGATTTCCAGTTGAGTTCTTTAAGAAATACTTGCATATTGTGGGAGAGGATGTTATAGAGGCAATCAAGGAGTTCTTTGAATCAGGGAAACTACTGAAGAATATCAGCAGTACTACTATTACATTGGTGCCAAAGGTGTCCAGCCCTTCATATGTAAAGGAATTTCGGCCTATAGCGTGTTGCACTGCTATCTATAAGCTCATTACCAGAATCCTTACATCAAGATATATTAAAAACAATGGTGGACCTCATAGTTGGACCTACTCAGTTAGCTTTCATAGAAGGGAGAAGTATTCTGGATAATGTGATTATTGCTCATGAATTAGTTAAGAGATATAACAAAAAAGGAGTCTCTCCCAGGTGCATTATAAAAGTGGACATAAGGAAGGCCTATGATTAAGTTGAATGGCCTTTCTTAGAAATGGTTTTAAAGGAATATGGTTTTTTAAATAAGATGGTACGGTGGATTATGGAGTGTGTAACGAATGTGGACTACTTTATACTGATGATAAATGGTGGGCTTACTAATAGATTTCAAGCAAGGAAAGGACTGAGGAAAAGGGATCCCATATCCCCATACCTGTTTGTCCTAGTGATGGAGTATCTGAATAGAACATTGAAGACTCTTAAAGACATCCTAGACTTCAACTTCCACCCAAAATATGCCAAATTAAACCCGACTCATATTTGTTTTGCAGATGATCTGGTTATGTGTTGTAGAGCTGATAAAATCTCTATCCAACTACTGCTGGACAAATTCAATCCTTTTTCAAAGGTGACAGGACTCATGGCTAACTTAGAGAAAAGTTCTATCTATGTAGCTGGAGTTACTCAGGATTTCAAAGACATGATCAACACTGACTATCAATTCAAGCTGGAAGCCCTACCATTCAAATACTTGGGAGTTCCTTTATCCTCAAGGCAGCTATCAATCCAGCAATGCATGCCATTAGTGGAGAAGATCACCGACAGAATAAAATGATGGACCTCAAAGTTCCTGTCTTATAGTTGCAGAGTACAACTGATAAAAAAATGTGTTATTTGAGATGCAAACATACTGGGGACAGGTGTTCTTATTGCCAAAGTAGATTATACAATTGGTAAATGCTGTGTGCAGATCATTTCTATAGACAGGTAGCCGAATCCCTTCAAAGAAAGCCTTAATATCTTGGGACATTATTTGTATGCCAACTTCAACTGGTGGTCTAAATGTCATGGACTTTGTATGGTGGAACAAAGTAGCAATATGCAAACTAATATGGGCAATACATACAAAAAAGGATGCTCTTTGGATAAAATGGATTCATTCCATTTACATCAAAAGGCAGGACTTCCATACAATGAGTACTCCTAATCAAGCCTGTTGGCTAGTAAGGAAGGTGTTTGATATCAGAGAATGGTACCTGACTGTTGACTCCTTTGCCAATATAAACAAATTCTGCAGAAAGGGGAAATTCAATATTCAAAAGATGTTTACCTTATCGAGACCTCAGTTTCCAAAGGTTCGTTGGAAAGCCTTAATGTTAGGCACCACCATACCTAGACATAACTTCTTTCTATGGCTAGCACTTCACCACAGACTGGTCACAGTGGATAGGTTGACAGCTTGGGGAATACAGGTCGATGTGAGATATGTATTATGCAATAGTAGAAAAGCAGAAATAATGTCTCACTTATTCTTTGATTGTCAATACTCAAGGAATATGTGGAACACACTGCTTAACTGGATGAGAGAAAGACATAAAATTGGTACTTGGGAAGAGGAAGTATTATGGTTGATGAAAAGAACAAAAATGGCAGAACCCAGAATAACATCTTGGCATTTCTGTTTGCAGCAGTGATATACCATATATGGATAGAAAGAAACATGCACAGATTTTAGGGGAAACATACGGATACAAAAAAGATTATACGTGACATTGTCCTTCAACTACATATCAAAGGACAACAGAGGATAAAATGAAAGAAGATCTTAGAAGGAATAGATAGTTTTCCTCTATGAAATGTAGAAGTAGAGGAACTATTGATATGTAAAGGATAGCTGTCTTTTTTCTGATAGTTTTGCTTTTTTTTTTTATGTTATTTGAGTCTAACTCATAAGTCCAAAGGAGTTAGAGGTGCTGTAAATACTTTACTGGTTAAATTAAGTTTTGATATTTGACCAAAAAAAAAATATAAGTATCAACTGTGATTTTCTCCGTTTATTGAGTTCGCTAAAATTCTGATTTTAAAGTTAAAATGAAAAAGGAGAGAAAAAAAGATATCCTATCTGGTCTGTTTTACAACGTTGAGCCAGGGTGAACAATTTTCTTGATGTATGACATATATTAAGACAAGGAGAGTTTAATTTTGAGCATTAAAACTAGTAACATCTCTAAATTAGCATTAGTGATAGAAAAAGCCTTTGAATTGCAGTGATGCTACAACTAGTATGAAGTTGTGTAATGTTATAAATATATTATATTATGGATGTTCATTTAGTACTCCGTTGTAAATAAGCTTCCTGAAGAAGCTTATCCATATGGGACTCCGCCATAAATATGTTTATCTATTTAGTACTCTATTGGAAATAAGCCTCTTGAAGAAGCTTATCACTTTGGTACCCGATTATGGATAAACATTACCCCCGGTAAAAGATTATCCATACCGGGTATAATAAGTTTATCCTTTCAGTATCCGGTTATAGATAAATATTACCCCCGATATAAGATTATCCATACCGGGTATAATAAGTTTATCCTTTCAGTATCAGATTATGGATAAATATTACCCCCGTTAGAAGATTATCCATAGCGGATATAATGAGCTTATCCTTTCAATACTCCATTATGGATAAACATTGCTCTTAGTATAAGATTATCCATATCGGATATAGTAGCAGCTTACACACCAGCTTGTAGTAGCTTACACAGCAGCTTGGAGTAGCAGCTTACACAGCAGCTTATAGTAGCTTACACAGCAGGTTGTAGTAGCAGCTTACACAGCAGCTTGCAGTAGCAGCTTACACAGCAGCTTCCTTTCTTCTATAAATAGAAGAGTTTTCAGTTCATTATGTACATCAGTTTGAATTCGAATAATATATCAGTCTCTCTCTATACTTGTCTTTACATTACAGTCTTTATTTTATAACACGTTATCAGCACGAGACTCTGCCATCTCGAGAAAATATTTTGAAAGTATCTGAGGTAAGAACTTTCTTTTCCTAAATAATGTCAAATCTTTCTAAACTTGAATTTGTAGCCTTGGATATATCGGGCAAAAGCTATATGTCTTGGGTGCTTGATGCGATGGGTCTAGCAAACACCATCAGTGATAAAAATCAGGCATCAAACCAAGACCGTGCCAAAGCAATGATATTCCTACGCCATCACCTTGATGAAGGCCTGAAAATGGAATATCTTACTGTTAAAGATCCAGTCATACTGTGGAATAATTTGAAAGATAGATATGACCACCTGAAGATGGTCGTTCTTCCACAGGCACGATATGATTGGGCTCATCTAAGGCTACAAGATTTTAAATCTATTAGTGAGTATAATTCTGCCATGTTCAGAATTATTTTCCAATTAAAATTATGTGGTGATAATATTATTGATTATGATATGTTGGAGAAAACTTTCACCACTTTTCATGCCTCGAATATGCTCCTGCAGCAGCAATATCGAGAGATGGGATTTAAAAGGTATTCTGAACTTATCTCACATCTTCTTATAGCCGAGCAACATAATGGGCTATTAATGAAAAACCATGAAAGTCGACCTACTGGTTCTTGTCCATTCCCTGAAGTGAATGAGACAAACTTCCACCAAGCTAAACGTGGAAAAGGTCGTGGCCCCAGTCGTGGTCATGGCCGTGGTCGGGGAAGAAATCCCAATCATGGTAATAATAATGCACCAAAGAACCCTCCTCGCCACCAGCAGTGGAAAAGGAAGGAACAAAAGCATGAAGCGGTGCAAGCACCAAATACAGAGAGTGCATGCTATAGATGTGGAGGAAAAGGGCACTGGTCACGTACCTGTCGTACGCCAAAGCACCTGGTTGAGCTTTATCAAGCCTCCTTGAAGAAGGCAGAGAAAAATGCTGAAGCAAATTTTATCTCTGAAGATAACTTTGACTTCATGCATTTAGATGTAGCTGATTACTTTGCACTCCCAGAAGGAGAAACAAGTCATGTAATCGGTAGTGAATCTGTAGAAATATAAATATTTTAATTTTTGTTGTTTGTAATAGATAGTATGGTTATGTAATTGTTGTACATAAATAAAAGTTATGTTTTGATAATGATGTTTACTATAATATATTTTATTTTGAAGAATATGGATAATCCTCAAATTATGTTTGGATCAAAGACAAATCATGAAGATATTTGTGTTATTGATAGTGGAACAACTCATGCCATATTCAGGGATCAGAAATACTTTTCTTATTTGCATAAGGAAAAAGCAAATGTTTCAACAATTTCTGGTAATATAAGTTTGATTGAAGGCTCCGGAAGAGCCATTATCTTTTTGTCTAAGGGAACAAAACTTATTATAGACAATGCATTATTCTCCTCCAAGTCCCGAAGAAACTTGTTGAGTTTTATAGATATCCGCCGAAATGGGTATCATGTTGAGACAATAGATGAAACGAATATGGAATATCTTTGTATTACAAAGAATATTTCTGGCCAGAAATGCATTGTAGAAAAGTTACCAACTTTATCTTCTGGCTTATACTATTCAAAAATTAGTACAGTTGAAGCACACTCTATCGTAAACCAGAAGTTTACAGATTCAAATACTTTTGTGCTTTGGCATGGCCGTTTGGGCCATCCTGGATCAATAATGATGAGACGAATTACTGAAAATTCGAGTGGGCATCCATTAAAGAACCTGAAGATTCTTACAAATGACGAATTTTCTTGTGATGCTTGTTATCAAGGCAAAATGATCACTAGACCATCACCAATGAAGGTTGGCATTGAATCCCCTGCTTTTTTAGAGCGTATACATGGGGATATATGTGGACCTATTCACCCACCAAGTGGGTTGTTTAGATATTTTATGGTCCTAATAGATGCATCTTCAAGATGGTCTCAGGTATGCCTACTATCATCTCGCAACCTGGCGTTTGCAAAGCTATTAGCCCAAATAATTCGATTAAGGGCACAATTCCCAGATTATCCTATAAAGGCTATTCGCCTCGATAATGCTGGAGAATTCTCATCTCAAGCTTTTGATGATTATTGTTTATCAGTTGGGATAAAAGTTGAACATCCTGTAGCTTATGTTCATACTCAAAATGGCCTTGCAGAGTCATTTATTAAACGCCTGCAATTGATAGCAAGACCACTACTTATGAAAACAAAATTGCCCACTACTGTTTGGGGCCATGCTATCTTGCATGCAGCATCACTTATCCGTCTCAGACCGACACATTATAATAAATATTCTCCGTCACAATTAGTTTTTGGTCATGAACCAAATATTGCCCATTTACGAATTTTCGGATGTGCTGTATATGTGCCAGTAGCACCACCACAGCGCAGTAAGATGGGACCACAGAGAAGGATAGGAATATATGTTGGGTTTGAATCACCCTCTATTATTCGCTATCTTGAACCATTGACAGGAGATTTATTTACTGCTCGATTTGCAGATTGTCGGTTTGATGAAACAAATTTCCCACAATTAGGGGGAGAGAAAAAGGAAATCAAAAGAGAAATTGTATGAAAAGTTTCATCATTATCTCACTTTGATCCACGTACCCCTATATGTAATCAGGAGGTCCAGAAGATCATCCATTTACAGAATATAGCAAATCAAATGCCAGACGCATTTACTGATTTGAAAAGGATAACTAAGTCACATATCCCTGCAGAGAATGTGCCTATCCGAATTGATGTTCCAGTAGGACCATCTACTAGCATGAGAGCTAGTGAACCTAAAGCACGCCTGAAGCGTGGTAGGCCTTTGGGTTCTAAGGATCGAAATCCTCGAAAAAGAAAATCGGCAAATGATCAAAATGATACCATGAAGGGATCTCCTGAAGAGACCCAAGATCTAATTAGTTCTGAGATTCCTGAAGAAATCAATGAACCCGAAGCTCATGTAAGTGAAGAACTTTTAATAAGTTCGACCGGTGATGGGATTAATTTAAATCGTTCTGAAATAGTGGTGGATAATATCTTTGCATATAATGTTGCACTTAATATTATGCAAGATAGTGAGGATCTTGAACCTCGATCTGTCGAAGAATGTCGACAAAGATCTGATTGGCCAAAATGGCAAGAGGCAATTCAATCGGAATTGAAGTCACTTGCTAAAAGAGAGGTATTTGGACCAGTAGTCCAAACACCTGCTGGTATAAAACCAGTTGGTCATAAATGGGTTTTTATGCGAAAAAGGAATGATAAAAATGAAGTTGAAAGATACAAAGCTCGCCTTGTTGCACAAGGATTCTCACAACGACCTGGAGTCGATTTTGATGAAACATATTCACCTGTTATGGATGCCATAACATTTCGATATCTCATCAGTTTAGCACTGCATGAAAAGCTTGAAATACATCTAATGGATGTAGTTACAGCTTATTTGTACGGTTCACTTGATAATGAAATTTATATGAAAATCCCTGAAGGATTTAAAATGCCTGAAGCGAATTCAAAATCTCAGGAAATTTATTCAATTAGATTACAAAGATCTTTATACGGTTTAAAGCAATCCGGGCGCATGTGGTATAATCGCCTTAGTGAATATTTGCTGAAAGAAGGTTACATAAATGATGTTATTTGTCCATGTATTTTTATAAAGAAAATGGCATCAGAATTTGTTATACTTGCTATTTATGTTGATGACATAAATCTTGTTGGAACTCCAGAAGAACTCCAAAAGGCAATTGAATATCTTAAAAAAGAATTTGAGATGAAAGATATTGGAAAGACAAAACTTTGTCTTGGTCTGCAAATTGAACATTTAGCAAACGAAATCTTTATCCATCAATCTGCCTATACAGAAAGAGTCTTAAAACGCTTTTACATAGACAAAGCGCATCCATTGAGTAAACCAATGGTTGTTCGATCACTTAAAGTGAATAAGGATTT
>MDKF010146172.1:0-54956 GCA_026770625.1 Nicotiana glauca | reverse complement strand
AGGGGTTGGAGCCCTAATGTTGGATAAAAGGGAAAACACTCAATTCAAGGGGTTGGAGCCCTAATGTTGGCTAAAGGAAAAATGCTAAATTCAGGGGTTGGATCCCTAATGTTGGCTAAAGGAAAATCTCTGAACTCAGGGGTTGGAGCCCTAATGTCGGCTAAAGGAAAATGCTCAACTCGGGGGATGGAGCCCTAATGTTGGCTAAAAAGGAAAAATGCTCAACTCAGGGATTGGAGCCCTAATGTTGGCTAAAGGGAAAATGCTCAACTCAGGGGTTGGAGCCCTTATGTTGGCTAAAAATGAAAAACGCTCAACTCAGGGGTTGGAGCCCTAATGTTGGCTAAAGAAAAAACACTCAACTCGGGTGTTGGAGCCCTAATGTCGGCTAAAGAAAAATGCTCAACTCAGGGGTTGGAGCCCTAATGTTGGCTAAAAAGGAAATATGCTCAACTCAGGGATTGGAGCCCTAATGTTGGCTAAAGGGAAAACGCTCAACACAGGGGTTGGAGCCCTAATGTTGGCTAAAAAGGAAAAACGCTCAAATCAGGGGTTGGAGCCCTAATGTTGGCTAAAGGAAAGATGCTCAACTCGCGGGTTGGAGACCTAATGGTGGCTAAAGGAAAAACGCTCAACTCAGGGGTTGGAGCCCAAATGTTGGCTAAAGGAAAGCACTCAACTCAGGGGTTGGAGCCCTAATATTGGTTAAAGGAAAAATGCTCAACTCAGGGGTTGGAGCCCTATAGTTGGATAAAAGGGAAAACGCTCAACCCAGGGGTTTGAACCCTAATGTTGGCTAAAGGAAACAAGCTAGACTCACGGATTGGATCCCTAATGTCAGCTAAATGCTCAACTTAGGGGTTGGAGCCTTAATATTGGCTAAAGTAAAACACTCAACTAAGGGGTTGGAGCCCTAATGTTGGGTAAGAGAAAAGCACTCAACTCAACAGTTGGAGCCTTATGGTTGTCTAAAAAGGAAAAATGTTCAACTCAGGGATTGGAGCCCTAATGTTGGCTAAAGGGAAAACGCTCAACACAGGGGTTGGAGCCCTAATGTTGGCTAAAAAGGAAAAATGCTCAACTCAGGGGTTGAAGCCCTAATGTTGGCTAAAGGAAAAATGCTCAACTCGGGGGTTGGAGACCTAATGGTGGCTAAAGGAAAAACGCTCAACTCAGGGGTTGGAGACCCAATATTGGCTAAAGGAAAGCACTCAACTCAGGGGTTGGAGCCCTAATGTTGGTTAAAGGAAAAATGCTCAACTCAGGGGTTGGAGCCCTATTGTTGGATAAAAGGGAAAACGCTCAACCCAGGGGTTTGAGCCCTAATGTTGTCTAAAGGAAACAAGCTAGACTCACAGATTGGATCCCTAATGTCAGCTAAATGCTCAACTTAGGGGTTGGAGCCTTAATATTGGCTAAAGTAAAACACTCAACTCAGGGGTTGGAGCCCTAATGTTGGGTAAGAGAAAATCACTCAACTCAACAGTTGGAACCTTATGGTTGGCTAAAAAGGAAAAACGCTCAACTCAGGTGTTGGAGCCCTCATGTTGGCTAAAGGAAAAATGCTCAACTCAAGGATTGGATCGCTAATGTTGGCTAACGGAAAAGCACTCAACTCAGGGGCAGGAGCCCTAATGTCGGCTAAAGGAAAATACTTAACTCAAGGGTTAGAGCCCTAATGTTGGCTAAAAAGGAAAAATGCTCAACTAAGGGATTGGAGCCCTAATGTTGGCTAAAGGGAAAATGCTCAACTCAGGGGTTGGAGCCCTAATGTTGGCTAAAAAGGAAAAATGCTCAATTCAGGGATTGAAGCCCTAATGTTAGCTAAAGGAAAAACTCTCAATTCAAGGGTTGAAGCCCTAAAGTTGGCTTAAAAGGAAAAACGCTCAACTTAGAGGTTGGAGCCCTAATGTTGGCTAAAGGAAAAACTCTCAACTCTAGGGTTGAAGCCCTAATGTTGGCTAAAGGAAAATGCTCAACTTAGAGGTTGGAGCCCTAATGTTGGCCAATGGAAAAACGATCAGCTCAGAGGTTGGAGCCCTAATGTTGGCTAAGGAAAAAGCGCTCAACTCAGGTGTTGGAGCCCTAATGTTGGCTAAAAAGGAAAAATGCTCAACTCAGGGATTGGAGCCCTAATGTTGGCTATAGGGAAAACGCTCAACTCAGGGGTTGGAGCCCTAATGTTGGCAAAAAAGGAAAAACCCTCAACTAAGGCGTTGGAGCCCACATATTGGCTAAAGGAAAAATGCTCAATTCAAGGGTTGGATCCCTAATGTTGGCTAAAGGAAAAATACTCAACTCAGAGGTTGGAGCTCTAATGTCGGCTAATGTAGAATACTTATCTCAAGGGTTGGAGACGTAATGTTGGCTAAAACGGAAAAATGCTCAACTCAACGATTGGAGCCCTAATGTTGGCTAAAGGGAAAATGCTCAACACAGGGGGTGGAGCCCTAATGTTGGCTAAAAAGGAAAAACGCTGAACCCAAGGGTTGGAGCCCTAATGTTGGCTAAAGTAAAAAAGCATGACTTAGGGATGGGAGCCCTAATGTCGGCTAAACTCTCAACTCATGGGCTGGAGCCTTAATGTTGGTTAAAGGCAAACGCTCAAACCAGGGGTTGGATCCCTATTGTTGTCTAAGGGAAAAGCGCTCAACTCAGGGGTTGGAGCCCTAATGTTGGCTAAAAAGGAAAAATGCTCAACTCAGGGATTGGAGCCCTAATGTTGGCTACTGGGGAAACGCTCAATTCTGGGGTTGGAGCACTAATATTGGCTAAAAAGGAAAAACGCTCAACTCAAGGCGTTAGAGCCCTAATGTCGGCTAAAATAAAATACTAAACTCATGGGTTAGAGCCCTAATGTTAGCTAAAAAGGAAAAATTCTCAAATCGGGGATTGGATCCCTAATGTTGGCTAAAAGAAAAACGATCAACTCAGGGGTTGGAGCCCTGATGTTGGCTAAAAAGGAAAAATGCTCAACTCAGGGATTGGAGCCATAATGTTGGCAAAAGGAAAAACACTCAATTCAGGGGTTGGAGCCCTAATGTTGGCTTAAAAGAAAAAATGCTCAAACTTAGGGGTTGGAGCCCTATTGTTGGCTAAAGGAAAAATGCTAAACTCAGGGGTTGGAGCCCTAATGTTGGCCAAAGGAAAAGCTCTCAACTCAGGGGTTGGAGCCCTAATGTCGGCTAAAGGAAAATGCTCAACTCGGCGGATGGAGCCCTAATTTTAGCTAAAAAGGAAAAATGCTAAACTCAGGGATTGGAGCCCTAATGTTGGCTAAAGGAAAAACGCTCAACTCAAGGGTTGGAGCCCTAATGTTGGCTAAAAAGCAAAAAATGCTCAACTCAGGAGTTAGAGCCCTAATGTTGGCTAAAGGAAAAATGCTCAGCTCAGGGGTTGGAGCCCTAATGTTGGCTAAAGGAAAAACTCTCAACTCTGGGGTTGAAGCCCTAATGTTGGCTAAAGGAAAACGCTCAACTCAGGGGTTTGAGCCCTAATGTTAGTTAAAGGAAAAACGCTCAGCTCAACGGTTCGAGCCCTAATGTTGGCTAAAAGGAAAAATGCTCAACTCAGGGGTTGGAGCCCTAATGTTGGCTAAAGAAAAAAAGCTCGACTCGGGGATTGGAGCCCTAATGTCGGCTAAACGCCCAACTCAGGGGCTGGAGCCTTAATGTTGGCTAAAGGCAAATGCTCAACTCAGGGGTTGGAGCCCTAATGTTGGCTAAGGGAAAAGCGCTCAACTCAGGGGTTTGAGCCGTAATGTTGGCAAAAAAGAAAAAATGCTCAGCTCAAGGATTGGAGCCCTAATGTTGGCAAAAGGGAAAACGCTCAACTCAGGGGTTGGAGCCCTAATGTTGGATAAAAAGGAAAAACGCTCAACTCAGGGGTTGGATCCCTCATGTTGGCTAAAGGAAAAACACTGAACTCCAGGGTTGAATCCCTAATGTTGGCTAAAGGAAAAGGACTCAACTCAGGGGTTGGAGCCTTAATGTCGGCTAAAGGAAAATACTCAACTCAAGGGTTAGAGCCCTAATGTTTGCTAAAAAGGAAAAATGCTCAACTCAGGGATTGGAGCCCTAATGTTGGCTAAAGCGAAAACGCTCAACTCAGGTGTTGGAGCCCTAATGTTGGCTAAAAAGGAAAACGCTCAACTCAGGGGTTGGAGCCCTAATGTGTGCTAAAGGAAAATGCTCAAGTCGGGGGTTGGAGCCCTAATGATGGCTAAAAAGGAAAAATGCTCAACTCAAGGATTGGAGCCCTAATGTTGGCTAAAGGGAAAATGCTCAACTCAGGGGTTGGAGCCCTAATGTTGGCTAAAAAGAAAAAATGCACAACTCAACGTTTGGAGCCCTAATGTTGGCTAAAGAAGACACGCTCAGCCTAGGGGTTGAAACCCTAATGTTGGCTAAAGCAAAACTCTCAACTCTAGGGTTGAAGCCCTAATTTTGGCTAAAGGAAAATGCTCAACTTAGAGGTTGGAGCCCCAATGTTGGCCAATGGAAAAACGATCAACTTAGGGGTTGGAGCCCTAATGTTGGCTGAGGGAAAAGCGCTCAACTCAGGTGTTGGAGCTCTAATGTTGGATAAAAAGGAAAAATGCTCAACTAAGGGATTGGAGCCCTAATGTTGGCTATAGGGAAAACGCTCAACTCAAGGGTTGGAGCCCTAATGTTGGCTAAAAGGGAAAAACCCTCAACTCATGCGTTGGAGCCCTCATGTTGGCTAAAGGAAAAACGCTCAATACAAGGGTTGGATCCCTAATGTTGGCTAAAGGAAAAATACTCAACTCAGGGGTTGGAGCTCTAATGTCGGCTAATGTAAAATACTCAACTCAAAGGTTAGAGACCTAACGGAAAAATGCTCAACTCAGCGATTGGAGCCCTAATGTTGGCTAAAGGGAAAATGCTCAACACAGGGGTTGGAGCCCTAATGTTGGCTAAAAAGGAAAAACGCTCATCTCAAGGGTTGGAGCCCAAAAGTTGGCTAAAGAAAAAATGCTCAACTCGGGGGTTGGAGCCCTAATGGTGGCTAGAGGAAAAATGCTCAACTCAGGTGTTGGAGCCCTAATGTTGGCTAAAGGAAAGCACTCAACTCAGCGGTTGAAGCCTTAATGTTGGTTAAAGGGAAAAAGCTCAACTCAGGGGTTGGAGCCCTAATGTTGGATAAAAGGGAAAACACTCAATTCAAGGGGTTGGAGCCCTAATGTTGGCTAAAATGGAAAAATGCTGAACCCAAGGGTTGGAGCCCTAATGTTGGCTAAAGTAAAAAAGCATGACTTAGGGATTGGAGCCCTAATGTCGGCTAAACGCTCAACTCATGGGCTGGAGCCTTAATGCTGGTTAAAGGCAAACGCTAAAACCAGGGGTTGGAGCCCTAATGTTGCCTAAGGGAAAAGCGCTCAACTCAGGGGTTGGAGCCCTAATGTTGGCTAAAAAGGAAAAATGCTCAACTCAGAGATTGGAGCCCTAATGTTGGCTCTAGGGAAAACGCTCAACTCAGGGGTTGGAGCCCTAATATTGGCTAAAAAGGAAAAACGCTCAACTCAGGAGTTAGAGCCCTAATGTCGGCTAAAGTAAAATACTAAACTCATGGGTTAGAGCCCTAATGTTAGCTAAAAAGGAAAAATTCTCAAATCAGGGATTGGAGCCCTAATGTTGGCTAAAAGAAAAATGATCAACTTAGGGGTTGGAGCCCTGATGTTGGCTAAAAAGGAAAAATGCTCAACTCAGGGATTGGAGCCATAATGTTGGCAAAAGGAAAAACACTCAATTCAGGGGTTGGAGCCCTAATGTTGGCTTAAAAGAAAAAATGCTCAAACTTAGAGTTTGGAGCCCTAATGTTGGCCAATGGAAAAACTCTAAACTCAGGTGTTGGAGCCCTAATGTTGGCTAAAGGAAAAGCTCTCAACTCAGGGGTTGGAGCCCTAATGTCGGCTAAAGGAAAATGCTCAACTCGGGGGATGGAACCCTAATGTTAGCTAAAAAGGAAAAATACTCAACTCAGGCATTGGAGCCCTAATGTTGGCTAAAGGAAAAACGCTCAACTCAGAGGTTGGAGCCCTAATGTTGGCTAAAAAGGAAAAACGCTCAACTCAGTGGTTAGAGCCCTAATGTTGGCTAAAGGAAAAACGCTCAGCTCAGGGTTTGGAGCCCTAATGTTGGCTAAAGGAAAAACTCTCAACTCTGGGGTTGAAGCCCTAATGTTGGCTAAAGGAAAACGCTCAACTCAGGGGTTGGAGCCCTAATGTGAGTTAAAGGAAAAATGCTCAGCTCAACGGTTCGTGCCCTAATGTTGGCTGAAAGGAAAAATGCTCAACTCAGGGGTTGGAGCCCTAATGTTGGCTAAAGAAAAAAAGCTTGACTCAGGGATTGGAGCCCTAATGTCGGCTAAACGCTCAACTCAGGGGCTGGAGCCTTAATGTTGGCTAAAGGCAAATGCTCAACTCAGGGGTTGGAGCCCTAATATTGGCTAAGGGAAAAGCGCTCAACTCAGGGGTTTGAGCCGTAATGTTGGCAAAAAAGAATAAATGTTCAGCTCAGGGATTGGAGCCCTAATGTTGGCAAAAGGGAAAATGCTCAACTCAGGGGTTGGAGCCCTAATGTTGGCTAAAAAGGAAAAATGCTCAACTCAGGGGTTGGATCCCTCATGTTGGCCAAAGGAAAAACGCCGAACTCCAGAGTTGGATCCCTAATGTTGGCTAAAGGAAAAGCACTCAACTCAGGAGTTGGAGCCTTAATGTCGGCTAAAGGAAAATACTAAACTCAAGGGTTAGAGCCCTAATGTTTGCTAAAAAGGAAAAATGCTCAACTCAGGGATTGGAGCCCTAATGTTGGCTAAAGGGAAAACGCTCAACTCTGGTGTTGGAGCCCTAATGTTGGTTAAAAAGGAAAAACGCTCAACTCAGGGGTTGGAGCCCTAATGTTGGCTAAAGGAAAATGTTCAACTCAGGGGTTGGAGCCCTAATGTTGGCTAAAGGAAAAACGCTCAACTCAGGGGTTAGAGCCCTAATGCTGGCTAATGAAAAATGCTCACCTCCGGGGTTGGTGCCCTAAAGTTAGCAAATGGGAAAAAACTCAAATCAGGGGTTGGAGCCCTAATGTTGTCTAAAGGGAAAAAGCTCGACTCAGGGATTGGTGCCCTAATGTCGGCTAAATGCTCAACTCAGGGGTTGGAGCCCTAATGTTGGCTAAAGGAAAACGCTCAACTAATGGGTTAGAGACCTAATGTTGGCTAAAAAGGAAAAATGCTCAACTCACGGATTGGAGACCTAATGTTGGCTAAAGGAAAAATGCTCAACTCAGGGGTTGGAGCCCTAATGTTGGCTTAAAAGGAAAAACGCTCAACTCAGGGGATGGAGCCCTAATGTTGGCTAAAGGAAAAACGCTCAACTCAGGGGTTGGAGCCCTAATGTTGGCTAAAGCAAAAGTGCTCAACTCAGGAGTTGGAGCCCTAATTTTGGCTAAAGGAAAATGCTCAACTCAGGCGTTAAAGCCCTAATGTTGGCTAAAAAGGAAAAATGCTCAACTCAGGGATTGGAGCCCTAATGTTGGCTAAAAGGAAAATGCTCAACTCAGGGGTTGGAGCACTAATGTTGGCTAAAAAGGAAAAATGTTCAACTCAGGGGTTGGAGCCCTAATGCTGTCTAAAGGAAAAATGCTCAACTCGGGGGTTGGAGCCCTAATGTTGGCTAAAGGAAAAACGCTCAACTCAGGGGTTGGAGCCCTAATATTGGCTAAAAGAAAGCACTCAACTCAGGGGTTGGAGCCGTAATATTGGCTAAAGGGAAAATGATCAACTTAAGGGTTGGAGCCCTAATGTTGGCTAAAAAGGAAAAAAGCTCAACTCAGGGGTTGGAGCCCTAATGTTGGCTAAAGGAAAGATGCTCAACTCGGGGGTTGGAGACCTAATGGTGGCTAAAGGAAAAACGCTCAACTCAAGGGTTGGAGCCCTAATGTTGGCTAAAGGAAAGCACTCAACTCAGGGGTTGGAGCCCTAATGTTGGTTAAAGAAAAAATGCCCAACTCAGCGGTTGGAGCACTATTGTTGGATAAAAGGGAAAACGCTCAACCCGGGGGTTTGAGCCCTAATGTTGGCTATAGGAAAAAAGCTAGACTCATGGATTAGATCCCTAATGTCAGATAAATGCTCAACTTAGGGGTTGGAGCCTTAATATTGGCTAAAGTAAAACGCTCAACTCAGGGGTTGGAGCCCTAATGTTGGGTAAGAGAAAAGCACTCAACTCAACGGTTGGAGCCTTATTGTTGGCTAAAAAGGAAAAATGCTCAACTCAGGCGTTGGAGCCCTC
Organism: Nicotiana glauca; assembly: GCA_026770625.1. Taxonomy (NCBI): domain Eukaryota; kingdom Viridiplantae; phylum Streptophyta; class Magnoliopsida; order Solanales; family Solanaceae; genus Nicotiana; species Nicotiana glauca. The sequence continues at coordinate 46,651 of MDKF010146172.1, read as the reverse complement.
ATGTTGGCTAAAGGAAAAACGCTCAACTCAAGGGTTGGATTGCTAATGTTGGCTAACCGAAAAGCACTCAACTCAGGGGTTGGAGCCCTAATGTCGGCTAAAGGAAAATACTCAACTCAAGGGTTAGAGCCCTAATGTTGGCTAAAAAAGAAAAAAGCTCAACTCAGGGATTGGAGCCTAATGTTGGCTAAAGGGAAAATGCTCAACTCAGGGGTTGGAGCCCTAATGTTGGCTAAAAAGAAAAAATGCTCAATTCAGGTATTGGAGCCCAAATGTTGGCTAAAGGAAAAACGCTCAATTCAGGGGTTGGAGCCCAAATGTTGGCTTAAAAGGAAAAATGCTCAACTTAGAGGTTGGAGCCCTAATGTTGGCCAATGGAAAACCGATCAACTCTGGGGTTGGAGCCCTAATGTTGGCTAAAGAAAAAGCTCTCAACTCAGTGGTTGGAGCCCTAATGTCGTCTAAAGGAAAATGCTCAACTCGGGGGTTGGAGCCCTAATGATGGCTAATAAGGAAAAATGTTCAACTCAGGGATTGGAGCCCTAATGTTGGCTATAAGGAAAACGCTCAACTCAGGGGTTGGAGCCCTAATGTTGGCTAAATAGGAAAAACGCTCAACTCAGGCGTCGGAGCCCTAATGTTGGCTAAAGGAAAAATACTCAACACAGGGGTAGACCAAATGTTGGCCAAAAAGGAAAAACGCTCATCTCAAGGGTTGGAGCCTTAATGTTGCCTAAAGAAAAAATGCTCAACTCGGGGCTTGGAGCCCTAATGGTGGCTAAAGGAAAAATGCTCAACTCAGGTGTTAGAGCCCTAATGTTGGCTAAAGGAAAGCACTCAACTCAGGGGTCGAAGCCCTAATGTTGGTTAAAGGAAAAACGCTCAACTCGGGTGTTGGAGCCCTAATGTTGGATAAAAGGGAAAACTCTCAATTCAAGGGGTTGGAGCCCTAATGTTGGCTAAAAAGGAAAAACGCTGAACTCAAGGGTTGGAGCCCTAATATTGGCTAAAGTAAAAAAGCATGACTTAGGGATTAGAGCCCTAATGTCGTCTAAATGCTCAACTCATGGGCTGGAGCCTTAATGTTGGTTAAAGGCAAACGCTCAAACCAGGGGTTGGAGCCCTAATGTTGTCTAAGGGAAAAGCGCTCAACTCAGGGGTTGGAGCCCTAATGTTGGCTAAAAAGGAAAAATTCTCAACTCAGCGATTGGAGCCCTAATGTTGGCTAAAGGAAAAACGCTCAACACAGGGGTTGGAGCCCTAATGTTGGCTAAAAAGGAAAAACGCTCATCTCAAGGGTTGGAGCCCTAATGGTGGCTAAAGGAAAAATGCTCAACTCAGGTGTTAGAGCCCTAATGTTGGCTAAAGGAAAGCACTCAACTCAGTGGTTGAAGCCCTAATGTTGGTTAAAGGAAAAACGCTCAACTCGGGGGTTGGAGCCCTAATGTTGGATAAAAGGGAAAACTCTCAATTTAAGGGGTTGGAGCCCTAATGTTGGCTAAAAAGGAAAAACGCTGAACCCAAGGGTTGAAGCCCTAATGTTGGCTAAAGTAAAAAAGCATGACTTAGGGATTGGAGCCCTAATGTCGGCTAAACGCTCAACTCATGGGTTGGAGCCTTAATGTTGGTTAAAGGCAAACGCTCAAACCAGGGGTTGGAGCCCTAATGTTGTCTAAGGGAAAAGCGCTCAACTCAGGGGTTGGAGCCCTAATGTTCGCTAAAAAGGAAAAATGCTCAACTCTGCGATTGGAGCCCTAATGCTGGCTATAGGGAAAATGCTCAACTCAGGGGTTAGAGCCCTAATATTGGCTAAAGAGGAAAAATGCTCAACTCAGGCATTAGAGCCCTAATGTCGGCTAAAGTAAAATACTCAACTCAAGGGTTAGAGCCCTAATGTTGGCTAAAAAGGAAAAATTCTCAAATCAGGGATTGGAGCCCTAATGTTGGCTAAAGGAAAAATACTAAACACAGGGGTTGGAGCCCAAATGTTGGCTAAAAAGGAAAAACGCTCATCTCAAGGGTTGGAGCCCTAATGTTGCCTAAAGAAAAAATGCTCAACTTGGGGGTTGGAGCCCTAATGGTGGCTAAAGGAAAAATGCTCAACTCAGGTGTTAGAGCCCTAATGTTGGCTAAAGGAAAGCACTCAACTTAGGGGTTGAAGCCCTAATGTTGGTTAAAGGAAAAACGCTCAACTCGGGGGTTGGAGCCCTAATGTTGGATAAAAGGAAAAACTCTTAATTCAAGGGGTTGGAGCCCTAATGTTGGCTAAAAAGGAAAAACGCTGAACCCAAGGGTTGGAGCCCTAATGTTGGCTAAAGTAAAAAAGCATGACTTAGGTATTGGAGCCCTAATGTCGGCTAAACGCTCAACTCATGGGCTGGAGCCTTAATGTTAGTTAAAGGCAAACGCTCAAACCAGGGGTTGGAGCCCTAATGTTGTCTAAGGGAAAAGCGCTCAACTCAGGGGTTGGAGCCCTAATGTTGGCTAAAAAGGAAAAATGCTCAACTCAAGGATTGGAGCCCTAATGTTGGCTATAGGGAAAATGCTCAACTCGGGGGTTGGAGCCCTAAACTCAGGCGTTAGAGCTCTAATGTCGGCTAAAGTAAAATACTCAACTCAAGGGTTAGAGCCCTAATGTTCGCTAAAAAGGAAAAATTCTCAAATCAGGGATTGGAGCCCTAATGTTGGCTAAAAGAAAAACGATCAACTCAGGGGTTGGAGCCCTCATGTTGTCTAAAAAGGAAAAATGCTCAACTCAGAGATTGGAGCCATAATGTTGGCAAAAGGAAAAACACTCAATTCAGGGGTTGGAGCCGTAATGTTGGCTTAAAAGGAAAAATGCTCAACTCAGGGGTTGGAGCCCTAATGTTGGCCAAAGGAAAATTGCTAAACTCAGGGGTTGGAGCCCTAATTTGGGCTAAAGGAAAAGCTCTCAACTCAGGGGTTGGAGCCCTAATGTCGGCTAAAGGAAAATGCTCAACTCGGGGGATGGAGCCCTAATGTTAGCTAAAAAGGAAAAATGCTCAACTGAGGGATTGGAGCCCTAATGTTGGCTAAAGGGAAAACGCTCAACTCAGGGGTTGGAGCCATGATGTTGGCTAAAAAGGAAAAATGCTCAACTCAAGGGTTGGAGCCCTAATGTTGACTAAAGGAAAAACGCTCAGCTTAGGGGTTGGAGCCCTAATGTTGGCTAAAGGAAAAACTCTCAACTCTAGGGTTGAAGCCCTAATGTTGGCTAAAGGAAAACGCTCAACTCAGGGGTTTTAGCCCTAATGTTGGTTAAAAGAAAAACGCTCAGCTCAACGGTTCAAGCCCTAATGTTGGCTAAAAGGAAAAACGCTCAACTCAGGGGTCGGAGCCTTAATGTTGGCTAAAGAAAAAAAATCGACTCAGGGATTGGAGCCCTAATGTCGGCGAAACGCTCAACTCAGGAGCTGGAGCCTTAATGTTGGCTAAAGGCAAATGCTCAACTCAGGGGTTGGAGCCCTAATGTTGGATAAGGGAAAAGCGCTCAACTCAGGGGTTTGAGCCGTAATGTTGGCAAAAAAGAAAAAATGCTCAGCTCCGGGATTGGAGCCCTAATGTTGGCAAAAGGGAAAACGCTCAACTCAGGGGTTGGAGCCCTAATGTTGGCTAAAAAGGAAAAATGCTCAACTCACGGGTTGGAGCCCTCATGTTGGGTAATGGAAAAATGCTCAACTCCAGGGTTGGATCCCTAATGTTGGCTAAAGGAAAAGCACTCAACTCAGGGGTTGGAGCCTTAATGTCGGCTAAAGGAAAATACTCAACTCAAGGGTTAGAGCCCTAATGTTGGCTAAAAAGGAAAAATGCTCAACTCAGGGATTGAAGCCCTAATGTTGGCTAAAGGGAAAATGCTCAACTCAGGTGTTGGAGCCCTAATGTTGGCTAAAAAGGGAAAATGCTCAACTCAGGGGCTGGAGCCCTAATGTTGGCTAAAGGAAAAACGCTCAACTCAGGGGTTGGAGCCTTAATGCTGGCTAATGGAAAATGCTCACCTCCGGGGTTGGTGCCCAAAAGTTAGCAAATGGGAAAAAACTCAACTCAGGGGTTGGAGCCCTAATGTTGTCTAAAGGGAAAAAGCTCGTCTCAGGGATTGGTGCCCTAATGTCGGCTAAATGCTCAACTCAGGGGTTGGAGCCCTAATGTTGGCTAAAGGAAAACGCTCAACTCATGGGTTGGAGCCCTAATGTTGGCTAAAAAGGAAAAATGCTCAACTCACGGATTGGAGACCTAATGTTGGCTAAAGGAAAAATGCTCATCTCAGGGGTTGGAGCCCTAATGTTAGCTAAAGAAAAAGTGCTAAACTCAGGAGTTGGAGCCCTAATTTTGGCTAAAGGAAAATGCTCAACTCAGGGGTTGAAGCCTTGATGTTGGCTAAAAAGGAAAAATGCTCAACTCAGGGATTGGAGCCCTAATGTTGGCTAAAAGGAAAACGCTCAACTCAAGGGTTGGAGCACTAATGTTGGCTAAAAAGGAAAAATGTTCAACTCAGGGGTTGGAGCCCTAATGCTGTATAAAGGAAAAGTGCTCAACTCGGGGGTTGGAGTCCTAATGTTGGCTTAAGGAAAAACGCTCAACTCAGGGGTTGGAGCCCTAATGTTGGCTAAAAGAAAGCACTCAACTCAGGGGTTGGAGCCGTAATGTTGGTTAAAGGAAAAACGCTCAACTCAGGGGTTGGAGCCTTAATGTTGGATAAAAGGGAAAATGCTCAACTCAAGGGTTTGAGCCCTAATGTTAGATAAAGGAAAAAATCTCGACTCATGGATTAGAGCCCTAATGTTGGCTAAACGCTCAACTCCGGGGTTGGATCTTTAATATTGGCTAAAGTAAAACGCTCAACTCAAGGGTTGGAGCCCTAATGTTGGCTAAGGGAAAAGCGCTCAACTCAGGTGTTGGAGTCCTAATATTTGCTCAAAAGGAAAACTGCTCAACTCAGGGATTGGAGCCCTAATGTTGGCTAAAGGAAAAATGCTCAACTCAAGGGTTAGAGCCCTAATGTTGGCTAAATAGGAAAATTGCTCAACTCAGGGGTTGGAGCCTTAATGTTGGCTAAAGAAAAAATTCTTAACTCAAGGATTGGAGCCCTAATGTTGGCTAAAGGAAAAGCACTCAACTAAGGGGTTGGAGCACTAATGTCGGCTAAAAAGGAAAAATGTTCGACTCAAGTATTGGAGCCCTAATGTTGGCTAAAGGGAAAATGCTCAACTTAAGGGTTTGAGCCTTAATGTTGGCTATAAAGGAAAAATGCTCAACTCAGGGGTTGGAGCCCTAATGTTGGCTAAAGGAAAAACGCTCAACTCAGGTGTTGAAGCCCTAATGTTGGCTAAAGGAAAAATGCTCAACTCAGGGGTTGGAGCCCTAATGTTGGCTAAAGGAAAATGCGCAACTCAGGGATTGGAGCCCTAATGTTGGCTAAAGGAAAAACTCTCAACTCATGGATTGGAGCCCTAATATTGGCTAAAAGGGAAAACGCTCAACTTAGGGGTTGGAGCCCTAATTTTGGCTAAAGGGAAAAATTCTCAACTCAGGGGTTGATGCCCTGATGTTGGCTAAGAAAGAAAAAATGCTCAACTCAGGGGTTGGAGCCCGAATATTGGCTAAAGGAAAATGCTCAACTCAGGGGTTGGAGCCCTAATGTTGGCTAAAGGAAAACGGTCAACTCAGGGGTTGGTGCCCTAATGTTGGCTAAAGAAAAAACGCTCTACTCAGGGGTTGGAGCCCTAATGTTGGCTAAAGGAAAAATGCTCAACTCAGGTGTTAAAGCCCTAATATTGGCTAAAGGAAAAATGTTCAACTCAGGGGTTGGAGCCCTAATGTTGGCTAAAGGAAAATGCTCAACTCAGGGATTAGAGCCCTAATGTTGGCCAAAGGAAAAACTTTCAACTCAGGGATTGGAGCCCTAATATTTGCTAAAAGGGAAAACGCTCAAATTAGGGGTTAGAGCCCTAATGTTGGCTGAAGGGAAAAATGCTCAACTCAGGGGTTGGAACCTTGATATTAGCTAAGAAAGTACCAGGTTGATGTTGGGAATTCTAAACTATCCTTTTTTTTGGGAATTTTCTTCATTTTTTATTTCTCTTTTTTTTATTATTTTCTGATAAGATGCAGAAAAGAACTTGGAGGAAACTTCCCTTTTGCTTTGATTATTTGCTGCAAAGCTATTTCAGCACTTGCGCATTTCTTTTCTATTGGCTGCACCCACTTTTTGTGCGGTCGCCTGGATTGCACCTGTTTCAACTTTCAGACAAAAAATAATTGTTAGTTTGAAACGGTGGTTGGTTTTGTGGCCTTGATTGCTTGACCCGGCCTATCTTAAGTCTAGACTCTCTGATACTTGCCGGTTTTGAAGATGATTCTCTCTTTCAATCCGTGGGACTCAACTTTCAAGATTTCATGATGACTTGCCTGCGTGGGGCTCGGCCTTTTCACTTTACTTTACTCTTAGAACCTTTGCCCTTGATTTACTTTCCTCTTCAATATCTTTTGCTTTTAAAGCATCCATAATCATTGCCATTCGGCACTGGCTTGACGCACCCACTGAGACTGGGTATTTTCTTTTAATATCTGCCAGGCAAAGCCCTGTAAAACTAGCCCTGCCACCTTTTGTTTGTAATAGTTTCCAAATTAGAGTTAGACCGAAAGAGATTCAAGGAAAGGATAAACAAAAGGAAAGAAGATGAGTCTAAAGAGAAGAGTTCCTTCCAGGGAAAAAAAAGGACTTATCGGGGAGCGCATGCAGGCGTCAAATAGACATGACATGCTTCTTGGACTGGATGCCTGACCCGTACAAACTTTCCAGCTTCTCATAAACTCATTGATCCACATTTCAAAACCAGGAAACCTTGCCAAGACTCTTTTAGTGGGAAAATGTCTTCTTTTCGGCCGACAGTGCCGCTTGCGGGTTTTCGCCAATCGACCTCTCTCATTTCTCTTCTCACCGTCGCCCGATAGCGCTTTTTATGAGTTTTCACTAAGCGGACTCTCTCATTTTCAATTTCTTTACTCACCGTCGGCTTATGGTGCCCGTAGGTTTTCACCGATAAGACTCTCTTATTTTATTTCTCTCAATTTGGATTGTATCAGATTCCAACAATGACGTTTTTTCCTTCCCATGCCTTTGCCAATTGATCGGAAAGACTTGGACAAGGTTTCTAGGTAAAAAGAATCTTGGACGGAATTACAACTTTGGAACCATTTTGGCAGGCTCATGGCCGAGCCATTATATCATCTGACCCAGTTTCACTTTTTAGGGAATTGGGATTTTTGTTTTGGTGTGACTGAACACTAGAGAGAGGCTGCCTACGTATCCTTTCGGAATCAAGTCGAACGTAGTTCAGGAAGTTTTGTTTTAGTCGTTTTTGTTTTTGTTTTGTTTTTATTTTTGTTTTTCTTTCTTTCTTTCATCATTTTTTTCATTCTTTTTTTTTCTTCTTTTTTTTTTCTTTTTTTTCTTTTCCTTTTTTTTCTTTTGCCTTTGTTTCTTTTCGATAGTACTTCCGGGTTCTAAAGAGGGTAATCAAGGAAGAGTAACCGGCTCAAATGGGTTTACGAAGGGTTGATAGTGTTTGGATAGTGGGAAAGAAAGCCTTCGTCATCTCAAATTTAGAAAAACCATCACCACGGAGGGCCTAGACATAGTACCTTTTTATTGCATCTGAATTCACGACTATTTCGGGACCATTTCCTTCGATGTTTCCCAGATATAATGCTCTTCTCGGTAATATCTTTCGGATGATGTATGGATCATTCCAATTGGGAGCAAATTTTCCTTTTGCTTCCTGGTGATGGGGAAGAATGCGTCTTACCACAAACTGTCCCATTTCAAAATTCCTGGGCCGCGTTTTCTCGTAAGCACGTGCCATTCTTTGTTGGTACAACTGCCCGGATGTGCCCTGGGTACAAGGCACTCATTTAGCAGTACTCTTGTTGTAATGTATGGACCTTTCCAACCCATGGACCAATTGTTCCAATTCTTTGTTTTATTTTCTCAAAGTTACCTTCTTTGCCTTTCGACTCCTGATTCATTATTTCGAAGTCTGATAGTGTTTTTGGATCTGGGCATAAAGTCTGCGAGCATGTCATGTTATTTAAAGATGCAATATTAGAACTGGAGAGAAGAAATAAAGGTGAAAAATAGCAAAATCAGAAAGAATAAAGAAAAATTAACGATGAAATATTGATTTCATTTCTTGGAATTTGAAGATAACATGGTTCACATTTGGTAATTTAAAGACAAGAAACTAAAGGAAAAATTTGAGCTATACCATGGAATAACTCGTGATTCAGAAAAAAGTAGCAGGGCAAGTCTACCGGGACTCCTGCCTGATCGAAAATGGTGTAGCATTCTAATTTTGAAGCTTGGCGCCTGGTCCCATGTATAACACCTCAGCGGTGCTAGTGCCCTCTCCCGGCTGAACCATGTGGTTTCGTAGAGTACTTTTCTCATTGCTCCACATATTTCCTCAACTTCTTCAGCCGTGAAAACCTCAACATCTTCCTCTTCACTGTACTTTGGCTTGACAAAGTTTTCATACAAATGTGGCAGTGGTTGTGGAAAGACCCATCCCTCCTTCTTTCTTTCATCTGCCCACTTTATATCATCTGGGTAGGGTGGAAACTTATCCCGAAGAACTTTTCGGTTGTAGGAAGAGTCACCAGCGCAGATATTCCTTGTAGAGATTATCCAAGGCCTTTCCCTGGCTTGAAACCATGTCTGATAATTTCCTTGGCCACCATAATCGAGGCATTGGATAGGAAGGGTTGAGGGAAAGGAGTTCCTTCTTCATGCTGATCCGCCACCACAACTTCGAATTCGTGGTAGACTATGCGTTCACTGCCTTCCCTCGCTTATAGGCATGGGACAGATGGGTCCTGATAGATTGACTGTTCATCTTCTCCATGAACCATAATTTCCTGATCCTCATATTCAAATTTCACCATCTGGTGGATAGTAGAAGGTACAACTCCAGCGGCATGGATCCAAGGCCTTCCCAGAACAAAATTATAAGACCTATCCATATCCAGCACTTGGAATGTCACCTCGAAGTCCACTTGTCCAATGGTCCATATTAGGTCAATTTCCCCGATGGTATCTCTTTTGAGGCCATCAAAGGCTCTCACAAAGACATTATTGGGACGAATCCTTCCAGTCCCGATTTCCATAAGTTGCAGTGTGGAGAGTGGGCAAATGTCTACCACCGAACCTCCATCCACCATGGAGAGCAGGTCATTTTTGCTAAACGAAATCTGATTGACAGCAAAGAACCTTTCCACTATCCTTTCTAGTTGTTCTACCAAGGTTTCAACGGGCACGTATGCTTTATCTAGAGTTTTCATTAACACCTTTTGATGCTCCGGGGATTCCATCAGCAATGACAGCAATGGCACTTGTTCAGGATATTTTCGCAGTTGATCGACCACCTCATAGTCGGCCATTTTCATATTTTGAAAGAAAGCTTCTTCTTCTTCAGCACTCACAGGTTTCTTAGGGGGAAACACTTTCTGGTGGCATTGTTTACCTCTTCTATGTTTGAGTATTTTTCAACAGGGGGATTTTCTGGAAACTCTACCAAGATCTCTTTACTTTTATATGTAACCAACGTCTGATGATAATTCCACGGCACTGCAGCAGGGTTCGTCATAGGCCTTTGTGGTACACGTCCAATAACCACTGGCTTACTCAGCCGAGGTGGTTTAGTTGTCCCCCGCACCATATAGTCTTGCTTGGGTACGTACACTTGTGTTCCCTTTTTCACTTCCAATTTCTTTGGAGGGTTCAAAATCAGCTACTTTTCTTGGCGGCCTCATAGGACGTAGAGAATTCCATCCTTGGGAGGTATCACCCCTGTTCTTGTTTCAGCTTTCTTTTCTGGTTATGTCTTGGTGAGTTTGTTTTTCTTCTCCCCTTTATCTTGCTTCGGGGCAACCCCTGGCTTTCTTTCTACATCAACAATAGCAATGATGGCCTTTAATGCCGGATCGAACTCTTTATCTTCACAGATCATGCCAATCACAGGCCCATTATTGTGGGTTGGAAACGAATTGTTAGTCACATTTGGGACCTCCTCGTCCCTCAGCACTATCTTTCCCTGCTCTATTAATTTCTCCACCGCTCGTTTCAGAGTCCAATAGTCATTTGTATCACAACCTTCTACCCCTGAATGATAAGCGCACCTGACACCGACTCTGAAGGCAGGTGATGCTAGGTTATGCCTCGTTTGGGGAACCGGCTGCAGTAGACCCATTTGGACAAGCTTCGGGAATAAATTAGCGTAAGATTCACCAATTGGAGTAAAATTTTGTCTTTCGGTTGCTCCCGGGGAGGATAGTTATTTTGCGGAGGACGAGGATTATAGTGGTTCTGGTGGGGAGGCTGATTTCCTGGGAATGGGGCTTGATTTCTATTGGCATGTGTCTGCAGTCGGGCAAAGGGTTGAGCGTTCATGACCGCATAAGGTGGAGGAGCATAAGACATGTCTTGATAAGGGTAGTAATTTTGAGGGGTTCTTTCAGGAAACATGGGTCTCGGAGCGCGGTGTCTTCTTGCCCCTGATGCTGCCATAGACGTTTCATCTTTCTTTTTATCCTTAGCCATTCCTCCAGACCCGCCTTGAATGGCTTGGGAGGTTGCTCTAATGGCTGACTGGCTCAAGATTCTACCCATTTTCAAACCATTCTCCACCATCTCACTGATCTTAATTGCCTCTACAAAAGGTTCCCCCATAGCTGACATCATATTCTTGAAGTAATCGGCTTCCTGGGCCTGAAGAAATATGGTGACCATTTCCACTTCATCCATTGGAGGTTTCAACCTCGATGCTTGCTCGCGCCACTAAATTGCATATTCCCGAAAACTTTATGAGAATTTCTTCTTTAGATTCACCAAGGATTTCTTGTCTGGCGCAATGTCCATGTTGTACTGAAACTGTCGAACAAAATCTCTTGCAAGATCGTCCCAAATATACCATCGAGATATGTCCTGATCCATATTCTATTCCGAGGCTATGCCTACCAAGCTTTCCCCAAAGTAAGCCATTAACAACTCCTCTTTTCCGTCAGCCCCACACAATTGGTTGCAATACTTTTTGAGGTGAGCAATAGGGTCACCATAACCATCATATTTCTCAAACTTCGGTGTTCTGAATCCCATGGGCAGGTGCACGTGAGGGAACATGCACAGATTAGTATAGGCGACACTCTTCTGCCACCGTAAACCTTGTATGTTTTAGGCTTTGTTCCAGACTCCTCGTCCTTTTCGCCATCTCGTCCTATTCAGGAGCTTTAGGAGTTTTCTCTTGTCCGAGTGTGAACTCGAACGGGGGTGGTTGAGAGTAAGTGTATGTGGGATATGGAGGACGATCCTCTTGAAAAATAGGATTTTGGAAAGTGATGGCCGAGGGATCAATAGCAGGCCTAGGTAGTGAAGGCTGTGTGGTAGCAGATCATGGTGGAGCGGTGAAAATATTGGGGGCCACTCCTGATGTGAACATCTGGGGGCATTCCTCAGAAGGTGTTCCTACAAAGTGAGCAGACATGGTAGTTTGTCCCAATGGGGTATTCGTATGAATGATGGGGATGTTAGAGGCACCCCCGGATATCGGGAACAACTCAGGAAAGCTAGGGATAGAACTTGGAGGCTCTGTTCCATTAGTCCATGCATCCCACATCTCCATAACTCGGAGACGTAATATCCAGTTTTCTTCAGCTGTGGCAGACTAGGAGGCCGGGATCCCTGAGATGGGGTTGTCTTCGGTGATGAGAACTGGTGGCAAAGTCATTTCAGACGACATTTCTATACTCCCTTTTGATCTAGTAAAATACTGATGCGGTGTCAGTTTACCAAAAACCAACCACTGTTTCTAAAACCTAAGCTAGAATTGACAGCAACGAATGATTAGTTTGAGACACGTAACAGATAGGTAACCGCACATTGGGGTATGATGCACCTGTACAGTTAAATGAGTGTCTACATGTTTGCAGCGGTTTCATGCCTCATCCCGGCTTTCCTTTCCAATTTATTTTCTTTTGGTTTCTATTTCCTTTTCTTTGCTTTTCTCGTTCTTCTGTCATTCTCTAATTTTCTCTCCATTTTTCTTTACTTTCACTCTTGCCTTGGCCTTTGCTTTTGCCATTGTTCGGTTTTCTCATTTTCTCCTTTTGTGTTTCTTCTCCATTCTTGTTTTTTCTTTTATTTCCTTCCCTCCTATTTTCTTTTTCCTTAGGGTTACAGTCGAATCTTATGGAGATTGCCTACGTATCATGACCCCGCATGAATCAGACCAAGTGTAGTTCTTGGAAATAAATGCAAAATAAGGAAATAATTTGTTGGGGAATTTTCAATTTTCATTAATAAAACTTCGATTACAAAGATACTAAACTATTTGTTTTTCTTGAAAAGGAAAATTACAAAACAGACTCAAAAATAATAAAAATACAGTCTCTATGACTAAGAATACATTAAAGCTTCAAATCCTGGGCCCGCGGGGCATCATTCGGCATTGCCGTAGGCCTATGTGCAAGACCCCCTTGTAGCTTCTCCAGATCATTCATAATTTGGCGGACAAAAAGCATCAATGAGGCAAAGAAATTGGTACGGGTCATGTTCTCGCATGCTCGACATTTCAAGATAATAGACTCCGCGATGGCTCTAATTCTTTCTCTAATCCTGCCTTTTTCTTGAAGTAACGACTTATTTACTCGTTGCGGGCCTCTAGCACCTGGGAATCACGGAGGTGATAGTCTTGTAATTGCTGAATTTCTTTCTCCATTTTGGCCATTAGCCTATAGCAATGTTCCATCTCAGCCTGGAAATCTTTGGCCCGCTGGGCTGCCTCATATTCAAGGGTATTCACTTTTCTTTTCAGATTAGCAATAGTTCCCTCATAATTTCTTTTCATCTGCTGCACAAATTGGGCTCGTTCTTATATTTTCTTTGCCCAATACGCCCGGAGTTTTGCCATATTCCCTTCAGATTTCTCTAAATCTTCCTGGCACCTTAAGACTTGCTTTTTCAGTCCCTTATAAACCTTTCATCAGCCCGGCTTCTTTCTTGGTTATTAGCAGCTATTTTTATTTGTCAGATATGAGCTTTACGAGCCTCATTTTCTTGGGTAAGCTTCTTCTTGTCACCTTCATCGGCTGCGGCTTGCAAGTTTTTTTCAAACTGAAGATCCCGAACCTACTTTTCCAATGCTCCTATTCGAGCCCTATATTCATTCTCTTTGGCTAACCAGTCCCATTGCACTTGGGGCCCGTCAGTAAATTGTTGAACATGTAGTCTCTTCATGGGTCTCTCAGGAATTTGGAATCTATTGCTTAACCAAATCAAATATTTAGGGTCCACTTCGCTTTTAGCTTGATCCCGCACTATGGTCTTAGGCTCAAGAAACCTACACTCATTCCATATCTGGCAGATTTTTTCCTCTGGAAATGCAGATTTTGGGCCTAGTTCGATGACTTATTTACTCAGATCTTTATCACCGTGGACGGTTTGAAATCTTCCCAATCGGCATAAGACCTTGTAGGGAGCATAGGGTTGGATACTCCAAATGGCCATTAAAAGAATATAAGGTACTTCAGCTGATGTGTATACTGCCTCCGTAACGGGAAGCCATCCGAAAGCCCACTCAATTTTATCAGAGGTCAAAGATCTCAAACATGATAGCCAAGCCTTGGTACCCTCAGGGAATTCAATACCTGTTACGCGAGTTTTAAATTCGTCAATACAGCTCAACCCGGTCAAACAATAGTTCATGTACCCAGTTCAGTGATAGAGATGCTCTTGTATCCATAGTTTTAGCAACAAATTGCAACCCTAAAAGAATTTACCCCCTTTTCGGCATTTGGTGGAAGCTCGATACATTTCAGCCACAATCAGAGGAACCACCCTGCTGTTGGTTTTTTTTATAGCCACATCTAGCATTCCTACGAGGCCGATATCTATAAGACCATCTTTTCAGGGACAAATCATGACCCCCAAGAAAGCTACCATGAAGGCTAGACCCCTTCATGCCTCCCACTTATATTTGTTTCCAGCATGTGTTAAACTAGTGTTGGGCTCCTCAAAACCTCGAGGGTTACCATATCAGTTGTACAAGAAGTGGAGTGTGCAATACCCTTATGATAGATTCTTATCCTGAACATCCCCGCTGATACTCAATAAGTCCAAAAATTTGTGGAGAGTTACCGGTCTCGGTGCCAATGGATATCGACCCCTGAGGTTTCCGTTAAGGCCTGCATATCCTGCAACCTCCTCTAATGTCGGTGTAAGCTCGAAGTCTGAGAATCGGAACATGTTGCGAGTTGGGTTCCAAAAAGGTATCAATGCTTCAATAATACCCAGCCTTGGCTTAATGTTCAATAATCCGACAAGGCCACCCAGAATCTTTTCCACCGTTTCTCTGCTACACTTTCCTAGGTCATTCCACCATATATGGAGCTTCAAAGGGATCTCACTTAGGACTGAGAAGGATTCAGTGTCAACTGTACTCATCATGCACATTTATTTAAAATGACTTAAGGCTTTATTTAGACCCAAAAGAAAAAGTGGCTATTTTTAAAAAAAAATTATTTAAGAAAAATAAAGAAATGGTTTCGCGGATACGGCCTTTCAGCACTCCGGCGAAGAAGATTTTAAGGTTGTGCCCGCTAATCGTTAAAAAATGACTCAGGGTGGCTATTCTTGCAAAAACAGCCTTCCGGCGCCCTTTTGAGGAAATTCGGCATATTTTAACAAGAATGGTATCACCCGACTTATTTGTGACAAAAATTAAAAAAAATTTGTTGTGTTTGGTATTTTTGCAAAAAGGGAAGTTGGACCTGATGAGGGTTGCCTACGTATCTCACATCCGGTGAGAATCAAACTGGCGTCGTTCGGGCAGATTTGACAAAACCAACTATTTTTGAAAACAGAAAATCTTTTTTTTTCTTTTTTCTTTTATTTTATTTTATTTTTTCATTTTCAAAATTTCGGTAGAGTTTCAGTACTATTTGAATATTGGTTTTTCAAAACAAGTGGTTACCCTCACTTAACCCTAACACTGCTATTTTTCTTCAAATCTCTCCCATTATTTACAAGCCGTTCAATATGCAAAGCCGAGCAAATAAATGCACAAGTAGCACGTAAGATATATCAGGATGGTCTTTTCACTTCAGGTCACCTGTCCTAGACGCCCACAACCCCTGTGCTGAGTCCCCTAAGTCAAATGCACATGATGTAAACAAACGTCCCTACTAGGCATCCAGGATCCGGCATGAGGCTTTGTTATACTAGGTTTGAAACCTGGGTTTATTGTTATAGACCTCGCTTACTCGAGCGGACAACTCGAGCTGAGAGGGCAGCATATCGGGAATACAGAAGCTTCACCAGGTTTGCAACTTGTTCGAACCTCGTTCTGAAATGGGATAAGACTCTAGACAGAAGAAAAGTCACACGAAGTGCACCCTTCTCCATCATTTAGATGACTCAGAGAGAGGGAGGGTTTCGTAGCAGTTTATATACATTTCACAGAATATCAAAGCGGTAAAAGCATTTAGCACATTAGGCTTATACATGTAGGAAAATCAGATAATAAATAAAGCTAATCATAACAGCTATTCTAAGCTCGAATTCTTAAACCCTGAACGGATGTTCTGGTTTGGCTCCCCAGCAGAGTCGCTAGAGCTGTCACACCTCCTTTTTTACACACCACCCCCGAGAGGATAGTGTATAAGGGAGTTTTTTCACTTTAAGTGACATTATTCGAAATGGGATTATTTATTCAATTTTTGTTCAGAGTCGCCACTTGGGATGGTTTGTTTTCTGGTGTCCCAAGTCACCGGTTTATTTTAAAATCCCAAATCGAGAAAAATTTGACTTTCCTTTTGAAGTCTGCGAACCAGAAATTCTGAATAAGGAATTCTATTGACCCGGGGGAAGGTGTTAGGCACCCCCAAATCCCGTGGTTCTAGCACAACCTGCTTAAACTATTATAAATGGCCTATTATCTGATTTTAAAATATGTCATCTTATAGTGCAATTTTAACATTATTTACTGCTTTTAATTAATTTTAAGGAAATTGAACGTCGTTTAAAACATATTTTTGGATCACGTCACATGAAATGCACCTGGATCCGCAACACATTTTATTCAACATTTTGGGATTTGGATTTGGGTCACATGAAATGCACACCCGAGTATAAGAAGGTAGATTTATTAACGAATGCGCCTAAAGTGACTAACGCGTTATTAACTTTGCGGGAGGCCATGGAAATTCGCTAAATGGCACGTCCCCATTTCTAAGTATTTTTAATGACGTGATTAAAGAGGGCCGCTGTATTTGTGATTTTATTTGGCACGGCACATCTCATTTTATTTTAAAGGCCATCCTAAAAGGGACTATTATTCTCTATTAAAGATTGTCTCTAAAGACCTAATTAATTAGCATTTGCTAATGAACTATTATTAAAAGTATTTGAACACACTTGGGCCTCAAGATCAAGTCCAAACTCAAACAAGAGGAAAACCTCTTAATTCAAATTTGTTACATAACTTGGAAGGTCTAAACGTGCAAATTAAATTGTCAAGTCTTAAAAGAAATCAAGCTCTCAGCACATTGGGCTTTAAGACCGGCCCAAGCGTGAGAAAATTGCTGCCATGTTTTTATAAGGAATTGCCCGGTCGTGGGCCTTTGCACATGCCCAAATGAAAAATGAAATTGAATCAACAGGCCTAAATCGAGACTCCCATGATCTCACTTATTTATTTTATAACTGGGCCTATTATTAATATAACCAGGCCCAATATAAAGTTGTGTGTATACAAAGCTTCAGTTGTGAAGCTGACTATTATTATTTGGGCCTTGTATTTGGACTCAGGGATAAAAGGGCAAAGTCTAGCTATGGACCAGGCACATTTAAGCAATATTGCAATTAGGCTATGGGCTTTAGCTGAAGCCAAGCCTAATGACCAGTCACAAAGGAACATTCTGCAATTTGGGCTTGTTTAACCTTTTTTGGCAAACAAATACATTCAAATCAACACTAACTCTTAGCCACTCAATTATTCAATTCACTCAATTCGTTCAATTTTCTGGTATACTGATAACTAGCATGAATGTTCTGAAATTTAATGTAAGCACGTGATTTTTGCCCGATATGAATTACTCCTATAAAATCCCGAGAAAATAGATTTTTGTTAATTATTTGCCATTTTAGGAATTTTTATAGATTTTTATTAAATGTCTGCACTTTCTTGAATGTTAAATTTTTTTTAAATCATGAAAATACCAAAAATATTGCATGACATTTAGGCCTTACTTTTACATTTTTAGGATTAATCAATAGTTATTTTATAAAAATTAAAAATTACAAAAAAAAATGCTTCATTTTTACACCTTTTCTTTTTATTGATTTTTCTCTTTTAATTTAGGATTAAGTAACTTTTATAGTTTTTATAGTTAGTATAATTTTATATTTTTTTTAGGATTTTTAATTCTAGGATTTTTTTAATAATTAAAAAAAAGATAAAAAGAAAATTGTGAATAAAAAAGAATAATTGGAAGAACCTTCCCTCACATGAGATCTTCCCCCAAACCCCCAAAGACTTTTTCCCATATGAGACCTTCCCCCAAAAGTATTTCCCCCCAAAAGACATTCCCCCAAAAATATTTTCCGCCAAAAAATACTCCCCCACACAAGACCCTTACCCATCTTCTTCTTCACATAAAAAATACACGCACAAATCAGATCTTGGAGGATTCTTCTTCAGATGGAGAAAAAACGACATTGGCTTGGGGATTCAACAAAATAGCTTCCTTCTCCTTCCTTTTCATTTCTCAAAATCAAGGACAGGCTTTCATTTCTTCCAACAAAATAACAGAGAAGAACTGTGGCGCAGATCCCTCCCCGGTCCTCGATTTCTTCTTCTTCTAAACACAGAGAAGATCGTTCCCCTCAACTAAAATGAGGAACCAGTATTTTTTATTCGAAAATAGCATCCCAAATCGGAAAATCAGAAGCTAAAAATGGAAAGAAAACTTGAATTTTCAATGGAGATATGAAGAAGAATTGATTTCTTTTCATTTTGGGTTGTTAGAAGTTGTAGATGAGTTGCTTGCTTACCAATTTGGACTGCGCTGGTTGCTGAGTCTCCACTTTCTGTATTTCACCTTTATCCAGCCCTTTAAATTGGTTCTTGCATAATCAGGTATTTACTTGTGGACTCGTCTTTTGTTTGGCTAATACGAATAAATTCTTATGTTTTCTCTATGAAATGTTGACTCATTGTTTGAGTACGTGATTGAATCTTTATTGAATTTGGGAAGCAATTGAATTTTGTTATTCATGAAAAAATGTTATTCAAACTCTCCGTCAATCTAATTTGTATCACTATCTAATGTGAAAAGGCATGAGAATTAAGTGTTTGAATGTATTGGATTAGAAGTTTTCAACCGAGGTTCAAATTTCCAGACTTAAGTAAAAAAAAAAATTCCAACTGTTATGTAAATTGATCTACCCCTGGATGTTGTTTATTTCCTTGCTATGAATGACATATTTGCAATTTAAGCACTGTATGTTGAAGAAAACTCGTTTACTTTGTATACTAGATAACTTGATGTCTGAACTCAATTTTAAGAAATAGAATGCGTGTAGAATTGTTTGTATCTCTATCTGTGAAGTCGAATAATTGCGGACGAGTTATTAGAAGATGCCTCGCTATAAATAATAATACCCTTGGCTGACATCAATTCATTTGTGGAGCACTAAATGCTTAGCTATTTGTTTTCATTTGGTGACGCGAAAGCTGTAGATGGTTACTTTTTATTGTTAATAATTTAGATTCTGCCGAAATAATTGTTTGGTAATATAAGAGCCAAGAACTGGTCAACAGATTTAGCGCATTTGAGATATTTGCGTCTTTTTGTGAGCAGTAGTAAAATATTTGATTATCGTTAGGGAGCAGACAATTTTTGGTTCGCTTTTAGAAGTCAAATAATCTGGTAGCAACTTTGTTTGCACAGTTATTGGTGCAAGTTAGTTCTCTTCTACTTTAAAGTTCAACACATAGGGGAATATGATCTTAATTAAAATGACCTCTTTTGAAGGCTCTCTGAACTATAATATATCTGTTGGGTTTGTGGATTTGGCTCTGACAAAGATGGGAGAATATTTATGACCCCGTTTGCCCATTTGAGTGGTACGAATTGCTGAATGTTTCTTTCTATTTGTAGACTATAAGTTTAGTATTTCTTTTACATAGTGAAGAAATATCTATCTGTATCTAAGGCAACTTCCCGTGGCCCTCACAAAACTAGTTAGCTCTTATAGAAAATTTGAGGTGTGCCTTTTTCATTAAATACCATATGGCTCTCAGATGATTAATCTTAACTCTTTAGAATCAGGGTGTTCCAATAACTGAATTTCCATCGCCCTCACAAAGTTAAAAATGCATAGTTTGCTTTAGGCGCGTTCTTTAATAATTTTACCTTCCTAAATTCGGGTGTGCATTTCATGCGACCCAAATCCAAATCCCAAAACGTTGAATAAAATGTGTTGAGGATCCGGGTGCATTTCATGTGACGTGATCCGAAAATATATTTTAAACAACGTTCAATTTCCTAAAATTAATTAAAAGCGGTGAATAATTTTAAAATAGCATTGTAGGATGACATGTATAAAATTAGATTTTTAGCCAATTGTAATAGTTTAAGCGACTGTGCTAGAACTATGGGATCCGGGGGTGCCTAACACCTTTCCTCGGGTCAACAGAATTCCTTATTCAAAATTTCTGGTTCGCAGACTCCAATTGGGAAGTCAATAATTTTCCTTGATTTGGGATTTAAGTTAAACCGGTGACTTGGGACACCACAAGCCAATCATATCCCAAATGGCGACTCTAAAAATAAATAAATAATCCCATTTCGAATAATGTCGCTTTAAATAGAAAAACTCCCTTATACATTATCCTTCGGGGTAGATGTATAAAAAGGAGGTGTGACATTTAACAGCCATTTAATTGCAACTAATACACTTTAAATGTACTTAATTATGACTGGAAATGGGAATAATTACTGAAATACTAACTTTTACATTCTTATTTCTGAACTATTGACTCAATGAACCTCCAAGCTAATGTATAATACAGCATGAATTTGAAATATCCTGCTGTTACAGTTCAGTGATACAATATAACTTTGAATTTAAATTTAACAGGCACCTATGAACGAATTAAAACAACCAGTTTACTAAGCATTCAATTACTCAAATAGCATTCAACTACTCAAATAGCATTCAACCAGCTAACAATATTATATTTATATAGTTCTAAATGAGTCTAGCAGTCCGAGTTAGTTACAGCATTCACTATTCAAGTTTTGACTAAACTAAACTATGACCAAATGCAGAAAAAAAAAGGAACAGGAGCAGTAAGCAAGGAACAAAGTTGAATGAGCTATAAAGCTCCCATTTCATTTCTCAAATCAGACACTGCATCATCCAAGGTTCAGGACTTGTACCTGGAAATTGAAGCAAAATGTGAGGAAAGTGGAATCAGCTAAGCAGCAACACAGGGGAAATAGCAATTACAGCAAGAGCAGCAGTTCAAAATCTCAGGGATGAAGTATAGAATGCAGTAAATTCCAAATAACTTCACACAAACAATAACCAGCTGAATTTTAAGACCACACTTCATGAACCAATGTAATTGATCAAACAAACAGATCTGGAAGGATTTCTACACTATATTTTTGATGATTTTCATGATTTTTTATTTTTAGGATCTATTTTCAGTAGTTTTTTAATTTGAATTTTGAATTTTCTAAGGCTTTTCAAACTTCTAAACTTTTTAGATTTTTCCCTCTCTAAGTTTTTTTGGATTTCTAAACCTCTAAACTTTTTTTTAAACAAGGCAAAGGGTATGACTTTTTATAGACAAAGTCTAGGGCAACCTTCAGATTTCATTTTACACCCTAAGTCTCTCTTTTATTTTCAGTTTTTGCTTAACTAATCCTTTAGTTCATGCCTTGTTGGCCAAGTAACACTACCAAGTTTCTAAAATTCTAATTGGAACCCCATCTAGAAAGTTCTAGGGGTTTCCAATTTCAGTTACTGTATTATTTTCTATTTTGAAATACCTGTACTACCCATAATTTGATTCGAAATTACTAACCTAGTTAAACTAAAACCAACCCCTTCTTACCTTGGTCAAAAATGACCATGGTTACTTACTAAGCCTTGAGTTGTTCAACAATAAAAATATTAAATTATAACAAAAACTCTTAAATCTGAATTAACTATTGAATTCTGGATTAAAAACTACTACTATCTATTATCAATCAAACAAAATATTAAGAAATGAACAAAATTAACACAGAATCAGTATGAACAGAGGATGGAAAAAAAATCGAACACTGACAAGCAAAAAAAAATCAAAGAACAGGCAGAAGTACTAATTGAATTATCAAACTAAACTAATCAAATTAAACTAAGTAATTAAACAGGAAACAAAATCAAAGACTTAAACATGTGTTAACAAAAACTAAATAGACCTAAGACAAACAAGGAACAAACTCAAAAAATAATCCTGGATTCAATTCGGAACCTTAGCTTAAACCTAATGAAAGAAGAAGAAGAACAAAACGAAAGGAAGACACCAGGACTCACCAACTAGGCTTGAATCCTGACCCTCAGCTCTGATTTGGTCTTCACTTGACTGACTTCGAATATGACTCCTAAATAATATTATATGCATGTTCTTCAGCAAAACAAATACATAATATCATTTTGGAACCATTTGAACACTGATAAACCCTCGAATCTGTGACTCAGACTTTGTCCTTAACCCTAGATTTGGGATTCGAAGGATTTAAGCTGTGTTTGAAGGAATCCGGTTTGAGATTTTGGGAAGAGGGGGTTAAGGCGAGTCTGAGGTGTAAGTTTGGTGGAATTTGGACAATTTGGGGTTCAGCCGCCTCTCTTTGACTCAAGATTCGAGAGATTTGGCTAGGATTTTAAGGGAAAGGAGTGTGGATTCTGAAAGAGGAGAAGGAGGAGGTGCGATGGTGTATTTTTGGGGTAATTTGGAGACTCGCCGCCGGTGGAGGCTGTGAGCATGTGATTTTTGCCTCGTTTAAATTACTCCTATAGAATTCTTAGAATTAGGATTGTTTCTTTTATTATTTGATTTTTAGGATTTAATTGAGTATTTTTATTCGTGTGTACATGATACGTCATATAAAAATACAAAAAAATTACATGAGCATTTAGATTTTAATTTTTACATTTTTAGACTAATTAGTAATTAGGCTTTTACAAATATAAGAAAAATCACAAAGAAACCTTGTTTTGTTTTGTTTCATTTTAATTTTAGTCTTAGGTTTATTAATTTCTTTTAAATTGATATTAGAATAATTGTAGATTAATTAGATAGTTTGAAATAATTGTGGGGTTTATTTTTAAGTTTTAAGATTAAAAAAAAAGAGAAAAGAAAAAGAAAGAAAGAGAGAAAAACAAATGAAAGAAAAGAATTGAAGGAAAAAGATATAAAGAAAAAGAGTTTAATTGGGCCAAGTTTATTAAAATTCGACAGCCCAAGCCAAACCCCCAAGGAAACCCGGTCACAAGCCTAAAACCCGTCTCAGACACCCGGTCCAGCTCCCCCCAGTGCTAAACGACGCTGTTTTGGCTCGGATCGATCTCGACCGTCTAAGTTTTGTGACCCAAAGGTTGAGAAGCCCACCTTGATTAATATATAAATGTCCTAACGTTACCCTACCTCCTCAGGACCCCCTACCTTATCGTCTCTCTCACTCTAACTCAGAGATGGTAATGCCGCCTTCTACCACCATAAACCGTCGGCCAGAAATCGCCTCCGCCGGTAGCGAGTCTCCAAGTAACCCCAAAATTACAACATAGATGCTTCTCCACCTCCCCTTTCCAGATCCGGGCTTAGTTTCCTTCGAATCCCCGTCGGACTCCTCGAATCTTGAATAGAAGATCCTGACCCAAAACCCTAACTCATGAAATGGCCTCCAAATGTACACCAAGGCATCTTCTCTTCCCCCTCATCCAGATCCTTTCATTATCCCCACTCAAATCCCACTGGAATTTTTCAAAATTTCAAAACCCTAGTCGCCGCCTGTTCTCTTGTGGCGCCGCCGCATCCAAACCCAACAAAACTTACACCCTAGACTCACCTTAACCCCCTCTTCCCAAGACCTAAGCCGGATTCCTTCAAGTCCAGTTTAAATTATTCGAATCCCAAATCAAGGGTTTGAGTCCAAGTCTGAGTCGAAGACTCTAAGGTTATCAGTGTTCAAATAGTTCCAAAAATGATATTATGTGTTTGTTTTGGCAAAGAACAAACATATAATATTATTTTTGGGGCCAGATTCAAAGTCAATTCAGTTAGGGCCGAAATCGGTAAGTTTCTCAATTTTTCCTTTTTTTTTATTTTTGTTTTCTTTCTTTTTGAGCAGTAGGTGTTCCTCCAATGCATATTTTATGTTATTTCATTTCCTGTATTTTGTTTGAGTTAGGTTTCTCCGATTTAGGTCTTTGACCTTCGTATATCGTAGTCATATTGTTTAGTTCCTATTTGATTGTGTGTTTGTTTCAATTAATTGATCCATGATTATTGCTGTTAACTTGACTTTAGTTTCAATTCTGTTCGTTTGCTGTTAATTGTTAGTTCACTGACATCCATAGGTTATAGTATTGATCAGAACCAATTTGATTAGTTAGATTGCTTATTTTAATTTTAGGATTGGTTTGGATGTAGCTGAATACCCCAGCTCTTGATTGACTAACCATGGTTAGTTTGGACTAAGATTAACACGATTGGTAATTTTAGAATAAATAAACAGGTAGTTTAGGTATTTTAGACAAGAGAGTCTTATTGTAACTGAAATTGGAAATCCCTAGAACTTTCTAAATGGGGTTCCAATTAGAATTTTATAAACTTACTGATTTAGCTTGGGTATAAAGTCAGTCTTTCAGGGACAAATTAAGCTAAAACTAAAAAATAAAAGAGGGGGCAAGAGTGTGAAAATTAAATCTGAAAAGTACTTAGTCTTGCCAATAAAGGCAACCCACTACTGCCTTGCCTAAAGAGGTTGGGAGGTCTGAAAATTTGAAATTCAAATTCAAAAAAAAATTTGAAATCTGAGAGTGTAAGAGTTCATTCTAGATCTTAGATCTTCTGAAAACCAAAAAATAACGCAAAAACTCCAAAAATACTATTCCATTGAAGTTTCTTAGAATAATTTCGAATTCCAGCTGTTAATTCGAATTTCCAGCTTAGGTAAGGATGAAAATGACATGAAGATTCCTTGTGTTTTTGGTTGCTGAAGTTTCAAAAGTTTCCCGGGTTTAATTTCGAGTCTGTTTTGGTTCAACCAAGTCTATTTTGGTTGTTTGTTGGTGTTGTTTCTCTGTAATTCATTCATGGGTTGCTGTGATACTATTTCGGGTTTGAAATTGATCATGTTGCTACTGGTTTTAATTGTTGTTAGGTGTTGCTGACTCTGCTTTCTTCTTTTTATTCTGTCTCAAATTCCAGGTACACATCATGTAGCTCTCAAGTTTTAGAAATAAAACGAAGTGCTGCCCGATTTCTCTGACAATTTCCATTATTGAATTTCTAGTAGTTTCATAATTTCATTAGAATTTTCATTTGTAACTAATTAAGGACTGTTTAGACTGTAGAAACTATTTGTTTTAAGCATAATTTGAGTGCTATGTCTAATATTGTTTAGTACAGCTTATTTGCATTTTCGAATCTAATATCATGTCAGCATAGGTGTTGAATTAGTGTTAATATTCTATATCTAAGTGCTTGAAATCATTTGAAGGAGATGAAAACTTATAATTTGTGAATTTTAGGAACTTAATAGCTTGTTTTGGATCACATGTTATATATGGCCTTTTTTCATACAAAATCAATAGATCCCATCATGACTTGTTAGTTTATTAAATTATATTCTTAAAAATCAAACATTCAGCCGCGCATGTTTAAGTTTTTTGAACTTATTAATTAAATTCAGTTTGTCCAGTCACTTGCCATTAAAAGCAAAGTAGGATTTGGCTCATTGATTCATTGTTAATGGACATTGAAAAATTGGTTACACTATCAAGTAATTTGTTGAGTAATATTGGTCTAGTTTATACCTGGACTGTCTGGGCCATAAGGAATTGATTTAACATGGCCCAGTTATACAATAGTTGTCCATAATTAACCCCAGGCCCACCCCCTTCTAATTCAATTGATTTCATCACATCAAAGGCTTGGTCGGCATGGGCCCAAGTTCAAATTTCGTCACCCTCACGCAGGGTCTGTTTCGAGCTTATAATAATTGTTATATTTGGCTTTATCTGATTTTTCTACATGTTTCATGCTAAATGTGCTAAATGCTTTACCGTTTTGATATTTGTTGAATTGTATATATAAACTGCTACAAAACCCTTCCTCTCTCTGAATCTTCTTCACCATGGAGAAGGGTGCACTTTGTGTAAATTCTCTTCTATTTAGAGTCATATCCCATTTAGAACGAGGTTCAGATAAGTTGCTAAGCTGGCGGAGCTTCTGTATCCCAGGTATGTTGCCCCCTCCCCCCTCCCCCGGCTCGAGTTGTCCGCTTAGGTAAGCCAGGTCTAGAACAATAAACCCAGGGTTTAAACCTAGTATAACAAAGCCTCATGTCGGATCCCTAGTAGGAACGTTTGTTTGCATCATGTGTATTTGACTTAGGGGACTCAACACAGGGGTTGGGTCCGTCTAGGATAAGTGACCTGAAATGAAAAGACCATCCTGATGCATCTTACGTGCTACTTGTGCATTTATTTGCTCGGTTTGCATGTTGACCGGCTTTTAAATAATGGGAGAGAGTTGAAAGAAAATAACAGTGTAAGGGTTAAATGAGGGTAACCACTTGTTTTGGAAAAACCAATATCCAAATGGTACCGAAACTCTACCGGATTTTTAAGAAAAAGAAAAAGATTTTTGTTTTAAAATAGTTCGTTTTGAAAAATCAACCCGATCTACGCCAGTTTGATTCTCACCGGATGTGAGATACGTAGGCAACCCTCATCGGGTCCAACTACCTTTTTTGCAAAAATAACCAAAAAAATACCAAAATTTTTAATTTTTTTGTCACAAATAAGTCGAGAGATGTCATTCTTGTTAAAATAAGCCAAATGTCCCCAAAAGGGCACCGGAAGGCTATTTTTGCAAGAACAGCCACCCTGAGTAATTTTTAAACGGTTAGCGGGCATAGCCTTAACATCTTATTCTCCCAGAGTGCTGAAAGGTCGTATCCACAAAACCATGTCCTTGTTTTTTCATAAAATAAATTTTTTGAAAAATAGCCACTTTTTCTTTTGGGTCAAAATAAAGCCTTATGTCATTTTAAATAAATGTGCAGGATGAGTAAAGTTGAAGCTCCCTCTCTGAGTGAGATCCCTTTGAAGCTCCACATATGGTGGAATGACCTAGGAAAGGGTAGCAGAGAAACGGTGGAAATGATTCTGGGTGGCCTTGTCGGATTATTGAACATCAAGCCAAGGCCGGATATTATTGAAGCATTAATACCTTTTTGGGACCCAACTCGCAACATGCTCCGGTTCTCAAACTTTGAGCTTACACTGACATTAGAGGAGGTTGCATGATACGCAGGCCTTAACGGAAACCTCAGGGGTCGATATCCATTGGCACCGAGACCGGTAACTCTCCACAGATTTCTGGACTTATTGAGTATCAGCCGGGATGTTCAGGATAAGAATCTATCAGAGGGGTATTGCACACTCCACTTCTTGTACCACTGATATGGTAACCCGTGCGGTTTTGAGGAGCCCAACACTGGTTTAACACACGCTGGAAACAAAGATAAGTGGGAGGCACGACGAGGATTAGCTTTCATGGTAGCTTTCTTGGGAGTCGTGATCTGTCCCCGTAAAGATGGTCACAAAGACATTGGCCTCGTAGGAATGCTTGATTTTGCAATAAAGAAGTCCAACAGCACAGTGGTTCATCTACTTGTGGCTGAAACGTATCGAGCTTTGACCAAATGCCAAGAAGGGGAAAAATTCTTTCAGGGTTGCAATTTGTTGCTACGGTTATGGATAGAAGAGCACCTATGCCACCGGACCGGGTACATGTACTATGGTTTAACCGGGTTGAGTTAATTGACGAATTTAAAACCCGAATAACAGGTATTGAATTCCCTGAGGGTACTGAGGCTTGGCTATCATGTTTGAGATCTTTGACTGCTGACAAAATTGAGTGGACTTTCGGATGGCTTCCCACTACTGAGGCCGTATGCGCATCAGCTGAAGTACCCTACATTCTTTTAATGGGCATTCGGAGTATCCAACCCTATGCTCCCTACCGAGTCTTACGGCAACTGGGAAGATTCAAAACCATCCACAGTGATGAAGATCTGATCAAACAAGTCATCGAACTAGGCCCAAAAGCTACATTTCTGGAGGGGAAAATCCGCCAGATATGGAATAAATATAGGCATCTTGAGCCCAAAACAGTAGTGTGGGATTAGGCTAAAGGCGAAGTGGACCCCAATTACTTGGTCTGGTTTGGCAAAAGATTTCAAATTCCTGAGAGACCCGCCAAAAGGCCACATGTACAACAATTTACTGACAAGGACCATGTACAATAGGATTGGCTAGCCAAAGAAAAGGAATACAGGGCCCGAATAAGAGCATTGGAAAAACAGGTTCAGGATCTTCAGTTTGAAAATAGCTTGCAAGCCGCAGCCGATGAAGGCGACAAAAAGAAACTGACCCAAGAGAATGAGGCTCTTAAAGTTCAAATCCGACAAATGAAAATAGCTGCTACAAATCAAGAAAGAAGTCCCTCTGATGAAAGATTGATAAACGGGCTGAAAAAGCAAGTCTTGAAGTGCCAGGAAGAGTTGGAGAAATCTAAAGGGAATATAGCAAAAATCTGGGCACAGTGGGCAAAGAAGACAGAGGAAAGGGCCCAATTTGTGCAACAAATGAAAAGAAATTATGAGGGAACTATTGCTAATCTGAAAAGAAAAGTGAATACGCTTGAAGACGAGGCAGCCTGCCGGAACAAAGAATTTCAGGCTGAGAGGGAACATTGTTGTAGGCTAATGGTTGAGATGGAGAAAGAAATAAAGTTGTTACAAGACCATCACTTCCACGACTCCCAGGTGTTAGAACCCACAACCAGCAGATAAGCCGACTACTTCAGGAAAAGGGCCGGATCAGAGAAAGAATTCGAGCCATTACGGATAACATTGTCATGAAATGTTAAGCAGGCGAAAGAATGAGTCGCACTACTTTCTTTGCTACAGTGATGATCTTTGTTCGGCAAGTTATGAATGATTTAGAGCAGTTACAAAGGAGTCTTGCATGTAGGCCCGCGGCAATGCCAAATGACGCCCGCGGGCCCTAGGATTTTAAGCTTTAATGTATCCCTACTTATCGAGTCTTTATTTTGTTATTTTGAGTCTATTTTGTAATTTTTCCTTATAAGAAAAACAAATAGTCTAGTATATTTGTAATCAAATTTTTATTAATGAAAAATTGAAAAATCCCTAAAATTATTTCCTTATTTTTGCATTTATTTATCTGATTCATGCGGGGTCATGATATGTAGTCAATCTCCATAAGATTCGACCGTAACCCTAAGGAAAAAGAAAATACGAGGGAAGAAAATAAAAGGAAAAACAAGAGTGGAAAAGAAACATAAAATGAGAAAATAAGAAAACCCAGGCAAAAGCAAAGGCCATAGTGAAAGAAAAGAAAAAATGGAGAGGATAGAAAAATCAAAATGAGAGAAAACTAGAAAAGCAAAAGAAAAGCAAGGAAAAACAAATCAAAAGAAATGGGAAGAAAAGCCGGGATGACGCATGCAACAGTTGCAAACATGTAGACACTCATTTAACTGTATAGGTGCATCACACCCTAATGTGCGGTTACCTATCTGTTACTTGTCTCAAACTAATCATTATTGCTGTCAATTTCTAACTTAGGTTTTTAGAAATGGTAGTTGGTTTTTGGTAAACTGGCATCGCATCGGTATTTTACCAGATCAAAAGGAAGTATAGAAATTTCGTCTGAAATGACTTTGCCACCAGTTCTCATCACCGAAGACAGCCCCATCTCAGGGATCCCAGCCTCCGAGTCTACCACAGCTGAAGAAAATTGGATATTACGTCTCCGAGTTATGGAGATGTGGGATGTATGGACTAACGGAAGAGAGCCTCCAAATGCTATCCTTAGATTTCCTTAATTGTTCCCGATATCCGGGGGTACTTCTAACATCGCCATCAGTCACCCGAATACCCCTTTGGACAACCTACCATGTCTGCTCACTTTGTAGGAACACCTTCTGAGGTACGCCCCCAGGTTTTCACATCAGGAGTAGCCCCCAATATTTTTACCACTCCACCATGCTCTGCTACCACACAACTTTCACTACCTAGGCCCGCTCTTGATCCATCGGCCTTCACTTTCCAAAATCCTATTTTTCAAGCGGATCCTCCTCAATATCCCACATATACTTACTCCCAACCACCCCCGTTTGAGCTTACACCTGGATAAGACAAAACTCTTAAAGCGCCTCAGCAGGATGAGATGGCAAAGAGGATGAGGAGTTTAGAGCAGAGTCTGAAAAATATGCAAGGTTTAAACAGGTAGAAAAGTGTTTCTTATAATGATCCATGCATGTTCCCTCATGTGCACCTGCTCATGGGATTCAAAAAGTTGAAGTTTGAGAAATATGATGGGCATGGCGACCGTATTGCTCATCTTAAAAAGTATTGCAACCAATTGCGTGGGGCTGGCGGAAAAGAGGAGTTATTAATGGCTTACTTTGGAGAAAGCTTGTTGGGCATAGCTTCGAAATGGTATATGGATTTGGACATATCTCGATGACACATTTAGGACGATCTTGCCAGAGATTTTGTTCGACAATTTCAGTACAACATAGACATTGCGCCAGACAGGAACTCCTTGGCGAATCTAAAGAAGAAATCCTCAGAAAGTTTTCGGGAATATGCAATTTAGTGGCGCGAGCAAGCATCGAGGTTGAAACCTCCAATGGATGAAGTGGAAATGATCACCGTATTTCTTTAGGGCCAGGAAGTCGATTACTTCAAGAACATGATATCAGCTATGGGCAAACCTTTTGTAGAGGCAATTAAGATCAGTGAGATGGTGGAGAATGGTTTAAAAACGGGTAGAATCTTGAGCCAGTCAACCATTAGAGCAAACTCCCAAACCATCCAAGGCGGGTTTAGAGGAATGGCAAAGGGTAAGAAAAAAGAAGAAACGTCTATGGCAGCATCAGAGGCAAGAAGACATCGGGTTCCCAGACCCATGTTTTTTGAAAGGGCCCCTCAACATTACTACCCTCATCATGACATGGCTTATGCTCCTCAACCTTATGCGGTCATGAATTCCCAACCCTTTGCTCAATTACAGCCACATGCCAATAGAAATAAAGCCTTGTTCCCAAGAAATCAACCTCCTCACCAAAACCACTATAACCCTCGTCCTCCACAAAATAACTTTCGTCCTCAGGAACAACCCAGGAGACCAAATTTTACACCAATCGGTGAACCCTACTACAGTCTGTTCCCAAAGCTTGTTCAAATGAATTTATTGTAGCCCATACCTCCAAAAAGACAAAACTCGGAATCACCCACCTATCAGTGGGGCGTCCGATGTGCTTATCACTCAGGAGCTGAGGGGCATGATACAAAAAATTGTTGGACGTTGAAAATAGCTGTGGAAGACTTGATAGAGCATGGGAAGATAGTGCTGAGGGATAAGGAGGTCCCAAATGTGACCAACAATCCTTTGCTAGCCCACAATAATGGGCCTGTGATTGGAATGATCTATGAGGATAAAGAGTTCGATTAGGCATTAAACGCCATCATTGCTATTGCTGACGCAGAAAGAAAGGCAAAGGTGGCCCAAAGTAAGATAAAGGGGAGAAGAAAAAAAAAGTCTCCAAGACAGAACCAGAAAAGAAAGCTAAAACCAGAACAGAAGCGATACCTCCCAAAGATGGAATTCTCTATGTCCCGCGAGGCCGTTACGAAAAGAAGCTGATTGTGAGCCCTCTAAAGAAATTGGAAGTGAAAAAGGGAACGCAAGTGTACGTAACCAAGCAAGCCTATGTGGTACAGGGGACAATCAAACCACCTCGACTGAGTGATTCAGTGGTTATTGGAGGCGTACCACAGAAGCCCATGACCAACCCTACTACAGTGTCGTGGAATTATTATCAGACAGTGGTTACGTATAATGGAAAAGAGATCTTGGGAGAGATTCTAGAAAATGTTCCCGTTGAAAAGTACTCAAACATAGAAGAGGTAAATAATGCTACCAAAAGGCGTTTCCCGCCTAAGAAACCTGTGAGTGCTGAGGAAGCAGAAGTTTTCTTTCAAAAGATGAAAATGGCCGACTATGAGGTGGTCGATCAGTTACAAAAATGTCCTAAACAAGTGTCTTTACTGTCATTACTGTTGAAATCCCCTGAACATCAAAAGGTGTTAATGAAGACTCTGAATGAAGCCTACTTGCCAGTTGGAACCTCAGTGGAACAACTTGAAAGAATGGCGGAAAGGTTCTTTGCTGTCAATCAAATCTCATTCAGCAAAAATGACTTGCCTCCAGAGGGAGATGCTCACAACAGAGCCTTGCACTTAACCACTAAATGTGAAGGGTATTATGTAAAGAGAGTCATGGTAGACAGAGGCTCGGGTGTTGACATTTTCCCACTCTCCACTCTTCAGAGAATGGAAATCGGGACTGGGAGGATTTGTCCCAATAATGTCTGTGTGAGAGCCTTTGACGGCATCAAAAGAGATACCATCGGGGAAATTGACCTAATCTTGACCATTGGACTGGTGGACTTCGAGGTGACTTTCCAAGTGCTGGACATGGATACGTCCTACAATTTTCACCTGGGAAGGCCTTGGTTCCACGTTGCAGGAGATGTACCTTCTACCCTTCACCAGATGGTGAAATTTGAATATGAGGATCAGGAAATTGTGGTTCACGGAGAAGATGAACAGTTGATCTATCGGGACACATCTGTCCCATGCCTGGAAATGAGGGAGGGTAGTGAGCACATTGTTTACCAAGCATTTGAAGTTATGGTGGCGGATCAGCATGAAGAAGGAAACCCTTGCTCTCAACCCTTCCTATCCAATGCCTCGATTATGGTGGCCAAGAAAATGATCAGACATGGTTTGAAGCCAGGAAAAGGATTTGTAAAGTATCTGCAAGGAATATCTGAGCTGGTGACTCTGCCTACAACCGAAAAGTTCTTCGGGATAGGTTTCCACCCTACCCCAGATGATGTAAAGTGGGCAGATGAAAGAAAGAATGAAGGATAGGTTTTGCCACAACCACTACCACATTTGTATGAAACCTTTGTCCAGCTGAAGTACAGTGAAGAGGAAGATGATGAGGTTGTCACGGCTGAAGAAATTGAGGAAATATGTGGGGCAATGAGAAAAGTACTCTACGAAACCCATATAGTTCAGCTGGGAGAGGGCACTAGCACCGCTGAGGTGTTATACATGGGACCAAATGCCAAGCTTCAAAATTGGGATGCTACGCCATTTCCGATCAGGCGGGAGTCCCGGTAGACCTGTCTTGCTACTTTTTCTACATCTCGAGTTATTCCAGGGTGTAACTCAGATGTTTCTTTTAGTTTATTGTTTTTAAATTTCCCAATGTAAACCCTGTTATCTTCCCAATTCCAAGAAATGAAATCAACATTTCATCATTCATTCTCTTCATTCTTTCTGATTTTCTTTATTTTCCTCTTTTATTTCTTCTTTTCAGTTATAATAATACTGCTTTAAATAACATGACATGCTTACGGACTTCATGCTCAGATCCAAATATGTTGTCTAATCGTGAAATAATGAACCAAGAACCGAAATATGATGAAGAAGAGGCTTTTAGGGAAATGAATCAAGAACTGGAACAATTCGAGAATAAACCTAAGCCAAACATGAATGATACTGAGCCGGTTAACTTGGGAACTTCTGAGGAAATCCGGGAAACCAGAATAAGCATTTACACAGACAAGAAAACTCGAGATGCAATAATCCAACTCCTGTTTAAGTTTAATAATGTGTTTGCTTAGTCGTATGATGACATGCCAGGGCTGAGTGTTGATCTAGTGGTGCATAAGTTGCCAATTTACCCCGATTGCCCTCTGGTCCAGCAAAAGCAAAGAAGGTTTAAAATTGACATCAGTGACAAGATTAAAGAAGAAATCACGAAACAGTTGAAAGTGGGGGTAATCCAAGTAGTTCGATACACTACATGGCTGGCTAATGTAGTCCAGTTCCAAAGAAAGATGGGAAAACCCGGGTGTCTGTAAATTATAGAGATTTGAATAAGGCAAGTCCCAAAGACAATTTCCCTTTGCCAAACATCCATATCCTTTTTGATAACTGTGCTAAGCACAAAGTACAGTCCTTCATGGATAGCTACGCAGGATATCACCAGGTGTTGATGGATAAAAAAGATGCAGAGAAAGCGGCCTTCACCACCTCCTGGGGTACATACTGTTACCGGGTTATGCCATTTGGTCTAAAGAATGCTGGAGCAACCTATATGAGGGCCATGACCGCCATCTTCCATGATATGATGCATCCGGAGATATAAGTGTATGCGGATGATGTAATCATCAAGTCCCGAACTCAGGATGATCACGTTCGAGATTTGGGAAAGTTCTTCGAGCGGTTGCGCAAGTATGATCTGAAGCTAGACCCGGCTAAATGTGCATTCGGAGTTCCATCGGGCAAACTTCTGGGCTTCATAGTCAGCAGGAGAGGTATCGAGTTAGAACCAACAAAGATAAAGTCTATCCGGGATTTGCCTCCTCCAACTAAGAAGGATTTGATGACCTTGTTGGACAGATTAAACAATATCAGCCAGTTCATTACTCAACTGACCTCCACATGTGAGCCCATATTCAAGTTATTGAAGAAAGATGC
Organism: Nicotiana glauca; assembly: GCA_026770625.1. Lineage (NCBI taxonomy): Eukaryota > Viridiplantae > Streptophyta > Magnoliopsida > Solanales > Solanaceae > Nicotiana > Nicotiana glauca. The sequence goes on along the minus strand of MDKF010146172.1, from coordinate 12,643 downwards.
AGCAGTCAAGTAGACGGATGAATGTCAAAAAACCTTCGACAAGATCAAAGAATATCTGTCAAATCCTCCAATCTTGGTCCCACCAGAGCCAGGGAGACCTCTTTTCTTGTACTTGACGGTATTGGAAAATTCTTTTGGCTATGTCCTCGGGCAACACGATGTAACTGGGAAGAAAGAACAGGCAATCTACTACTTCAGTAAGAAGTTCACCAGTTATGAAGCAAAATATACTCTGTCGGAAAGAACCAGCTGCGTCTTGACTTGGGTTGCTCAGAAGCTAAGACATTATCTGCAAGCTTACACCACCTACCTCATAGCCAGGTTGGATCCGTTGAACTACATATTCCAGAAACCAATGCCCACAGGGAGGTTAGCAAAATGGAAGATTCTGCTCACTGAATTTAACATAGTCTATGTCACTCGCACGCCGATGAAAGCCCATGCGTTGGCAGATCAATTGGCTGAAAATCTGGTTGACGAGGAATACCAACCGTTGAGCACTTACTTCCCAGATACAACAACAACAACAACAACAACAACCCAGTATAATCCCACTTAGTGGGGTCTGGGGAGGGTAGTATGTACGCAGACCTTACCCCTACCCTGGGGTAGAGAGGCTGTTTCCAAATAGACCCCCGGCATCCTTCCCTCCAAGAACTTCCCAGATGAAGAGGTAAATTCAATAGAAGCAATCTCTGAAGATACCCATGCTTGGAAAATGTTCTTTGATGGAGCAGTAAATGCCAGGGTGTTTGAATCGGGGCAATCTTGATCTCACCTACTGATCAACATTACCTGGCTACAGCCAGGCTTTGGTTCTTCTACACGAACAATACCGCTGAGTATGAAGCCTACATCATGGGCATGAATATGGCGATTGACAAAGATGTTGAAGAGTTGTTGATCATCGGGGATTCCGATTTGATTATCCGGCAAGCCCAGGGAGAGTGGGAGACCCGAGATGTTAAGCTCATTCACTATCGGCAACACGTGGAAGATCCCAGCAAGCGGTTCAAGTCGATAGAATTCAGGTACATTCCTCGGTGTCACAATGAACTAGCTAATGCACTAGCCACTCTAGATTCGATGTCGCCTTACCCAGGAAATGCCCATATTGATCCTCTGGAAACCCAAATCAAGGAAAGGCATGGTTACTGTAACATGGTTGAGGCAGAGCCAACCATCCAGCCATGGTATCACGACATTAAATGATTTATAAAAATGCAAGAATACCCTGAGCAAGCTACTGGAGATCAAAAGATAACCATCAGACGGCATGAGGGTGGTTTCTTCTTGAGTGGTGATGTCTTGTATAAGAGGACCCCGGACCTCAACTTGTTGAGATGTGTTGACGCCGAGGATGCCGGAAGAATTATGCATGAGGTACATGCGGGAGTGTGCGGACCTCATACGAATGGGCATGTTTTGGCAAAGAAAATCCTTCGGGCAGGATATTATCGGATAACTATGGAGAAGGACTGCTTCAGCTTTGTCCGAAAATGCCATCAGTGTCAGGTGCACGGTGACTTGATTCATGCACCTCCAACAGAACTGCATCCTATCTCAGCACCTTGGCCATTCATTGCTTAGGGCATGGATGTCAATTGGCCAATCGAGCCAAAAGCTTCAAACAGACATAGATTCATATTAGTCACTATTGACTACTTCACGAAGTGGGTTGAAGCCATCACTCTCAAGTCACTCACCAAGAAAGCTGTGGCAGATTTTGTGCACTCTAATCTTATTTGTTGCTTCGGCATTCCTGCAACCATCATCACAGACAATGCTGCCAACCTGAATAGTCGTTTGATGGAAGAAGTATGTGAACAATTCAAAATAACGCATAGAACCTCCACTCCCTACCGGCCCAAAGCCAATGGTGCTGTTGAAGCAACAAATAAGAACATTAAGAAGATTTTGAGAAAGATGATTTAGAGCTCCAGACAATGGCATGAAAAGCTGCCTTTTGCATTATTGGGATATCGCACCACGGTGTGTACTTCGATAGGAGAAACCACATACTTGTTGGTCTATGGAACCGAGGTTATTATACCCGTAAAGGTGGAAATCCCTTCATTCCGGACAATCGTTAAAGTAGAAATTAAGGATAGTGAGTGGGTCAAGACTCTGCTGGAACAGTTGTCCTTAATTGATGAAAAACAAATGGTTGCGGTTTGTCACGAGCAGTTGTACCAACAAAGAATGGCCCGCGCTTATAACAAGAAATTGCATCCCAAGAATTTTGAAGTGGGACAACTCATGCTAAGACGCATTCTCCCCCCATCACCAGGAACCAACAGGAAAATTTGCTCCTAATTGGAAGGGTCCATACATCATCCGAAAGATATTGCCGAGAGGAGCACTGTATCTGGGTGACATAGAAGGAAATGATCTCGAAATAGCTGTGAATGCAGATGCGGTAAAAAGGTACTATGTCCAGGCCTTCTACGGTGATGACTTTGCGCAGTTGAGATGATGAAGGCTTTCCTTCCCGCTATCCAAACACTATCAACCCTTTGCAAACCCATTTGAGTCAGTTACTCTTCGTTGGCTACCCTCTTTGGAACCCGGAAGTACTATTGAAAAAAAAAACAAAACAAAAACAAAAACAACAAAAATTAATGTTTTCCCTGAACTACGTTCGACTTGATTCCAAAAGGATACGTAGGCAACCTCTCTCTAGGGTTCAGTCACACCAAATAAAAATTCAAAGTCCCCTAAAAAGTGAAAATGGGGCAGATGATATAATGGCTCGGCCATGGGCCCCACCAAAACGGTTCCAAAATTGTAATTCTGTCCAAAATTCAGTTTACCCAAAAACCTTGTCCAAGTCCTTCCAATCAATTGGAAAAGGCATGGGAATTGAAAAATAAACATTGTTCGAATTTGATATAGTCCAAATTGAGAGAAAATAAAATAAGAGAGTCTTATCGGTGAAAACCTTTGGGCACCATAAGGCGACGGTGAGTAGAGAAATTGAAAATAAGAGAGTCCGTTTGGTGAAAACTCGTAAAGAGCACTACCAGGTGACGGTGAGAAGAGAAATGAGAGAGGTTGATTGGCAAAAACCCGCAAAGGGCGCCGTTGGTCCAAAAGAAGACACCTCCCACCATTAAGAGAGTCCTGGCAAGGTTCCTTGGTTTTGAAATATAGGTCAATGAGCTTACGAGAAGTTAGGAAAGTTTGTGCGGTTTGGGAATCCAGTCCAAGAAGCATGTCATGTTCAATGGAAGTCTGCATGCACCCCTAGATAAGTCCTTCTCTTCCCCCGAAAGGGACGCTTCTATTTAAATTCATCCTCTTGCTCTATGTTTACTTTTTCCTTGAATCCCTTTCGGCCTAACTCTGATTCCGAAACTATTATAAAGAAAAGGTGGCAGGACTAGTTTTTACAGGGCTTTGCTTAACAAAAGCTAAAAAAAGTACCCAGCCTCAGCGGGTGCGTCAAGCCAATCCCGACTGGCCATGATGGTTGATGCTTTCAAAGCAAAGACATTGAGAAGGAAAGAAAGTCAATGACAAAGGTACTAAGAGCAGAATAAAGTGAAAAGGCCAGAGCCCCACGCGGGCGAGTCATCATGGAATCCTAAAAGTTGAGTCCTTCGGTTTGAGAAGAGATTCATCATCAAAACCATCAAGCAGCAAAAGTTCTCAACGGAAGCTGAGCCGTGATCAAGCATTTGAGACGATCAAGGCCACAAAACCAACTACCGTTTCAAACTAACAATTGTTCTTTGTTGAAAACGTGAAATAGATGCAATCCAAGCAACTGTGCCAAAACAAAACAGGTGCAACCAAAAGGAAAAGAAATGTGCCAGCGCTGAAACTGCTTTGCAGCAAGGAACCAACCAAAAGGGAAGTTTCCCCCAAATTCTGTCACACATTATACTAAATAAAATAAAAAAAGAAGTGAAAAAGAAAATTCCCAAAAATCATGGCATCCTAGGGCCCCATTCTCTAGATATCCCGGCATAACCCATGGACCTCCCCGGCATAACTCGAGGACCTTTTCCTTCTACTCCCCGGCATAACCCGAGGGCCTTTTTCTTGCACTCCCTAGCATAACCCAAAGACCTTTTTTTCACTTTATCCCGGAATAACCCGTGGACCTCCCTGGCATAACCAAAGGACCTTTTCTTTTTATCCCGGCATAACCCGTGGACCTCCCTGGCATAACCCAAGGACCCTTTTTTCCTTTCTCCCGGAATAACCCGCGGACCTCCCTGGCATAACCCAAGGAGCCTTTTTTTGTTTTATCCCGGCATAGCCCGTGGACCTCCTTGGTATAACCCAAGGAGCTTTTTCTTTTATCCCGGCATAACCCGTGGACCTCCCTGGCATAACCCAAGGAGCCTTTGTCTTTTATCCCTGCATAACCCGTGGATCTCTCCGGCATAACCCGAGGACCTTTTTCTTTTTTGGCATAACCCGTGAACATCCCTATCATAACCCAAGGACCTTTATTCTTTTATCCCGGCATAACCCGTGGACCTACATAGCATAACCCAATGAGTCTTTTTCTTTTAGCCCGTCATAACCCGTGGACCTCCCTGGCATAACCCAAGGACTTTTTCTTTTATACCGGCATAACCCGTGGACCTCCCAGGCATAACCCAAGGGCCTTTTTTCTTTTATCCCGGCATAACCCGTAGATCTCTCTGGCATAACCCGAGGACCTTTTTCTTTTATCCCGGCATAACCCATGGATCTCTCCGGCATAACCGAGGACATTTTTCTTTTCCTACATAACCCGGTCATTTTCCTGTATAACCTGGTAATCCTCCCAATTTAAGGCTTCATTACCAAGGATACACAATACTGATTTTTATTGCTTTTAATGAAAAATTAGTTTAGATTTGTGTTGCAAATAACTCATGAAATTTTCCTAGTGAAAACTGGGGCAGAAAAATTTCGTTCGTTTGTTTGTTTTGGTGTCCGAACAGGTTTTACCTCAAGGCACAGGATTCGAGATGACCGAAAGAATGAGTCTTAATCTAGAATAAAGGAAAGGAAGAAAAGAACAAAAAAGAAGTGAATTCAAAATGCCGAAGCAGACAAAGATGCGGACTGTCAAAACTTGATTGAAGTCACAAGCTCTGCATGTCCCGCTTTGACCCTAATACTGAAGAAAGAAACAACACCTACGAGTTGAGAGGATCAAGATTCGGATGAGAGTCCATAGCAAAATCAGCTAAGACTCAAGATCAAGCTTCAAGAAAATTATATATAGGAATCTTGTAACTCATAGTTGATAGGCATAGCTAGCGTAGCTTTGATTTTCCTTTTTGGTGCAATAAGGAGGTCAGTAACCAGTAGCAGTAGCGACAGCAGTGAAATCACAGCTCCTCGTAGTCCCAGCTACCAAAACTTCCAGAACTACACTGACCTGATTCCTTTATAACCAAGTATATGTAGGCAACCTTTGAAGCAGGGTTCGGTCAGATGGTTTTCAAAAATATTTCTCATGGAGTACCAAGCAGGGAAAAATCTGTCATGATTGCTCATTTATATTTGCCCGAAAACCCTTCGTGTCTCCGAGCAAAGAGGGGCAGCTGTGAGCATGTGATTTTTGCCTCGTTTAAATTACTCCTACAGAATTCTTAGAATTAGGGTTGTTTCTTTTATTATTTGATTTTTAGGATTTAATTGTGTATTTTTGTGTTATTTTTATTTGTGTGTACATGATAAGTCATATAAAAATACAAAAAATTGTATGAGCATTTAGATTTTAATTTTTACATTTTTAGACTAATTAGTAATTAGGCTTTTACAAATATAAGAAAAATCACAAAGAAACCTTGTTTTGGTTTGTTTGATTTTAATTTTAGTCTTAGGTTTGTTAATTTCTTTTAAATTGATATTAGACTAATTGTAGTTTAACTAGATAGTTTGAAATAATTGTGGGGTTTATTTTTAAGTTTTAAGATTAAAAAAGAGAGAAAAGAAAAAGAAAGAAAGAGAGAAAAACAAATAAAAGAAAATAATTGAAGGAAAAGGAAATAAAGAAAAAGGGTTTAATTGGGCCAAGTTTATCAAAATTCGACAGCCCAAGCCAAACCCCCAAGGAAACCCGGTCACAAGCCCAAAACCCATCTCAGACACCCGGTCCAGCTCCCCCCAGTGCTAAACGACGTCGTTTTGGCTCGGAACGATCTCGACCGTCTAGGTTTTGTGATCCAACGGTTGAGAAGACCACCTTGATTAATATATAAATGTTCTAACGTTACCCTACCCCCTCAGACCCCCTACCCTATCGTCTCTCTCACTCTACCTCAGAGACCGTAACGCCGCTTTCTACACCGTAAACTGTCGGCCAGAAATCGCCTCCGCCGGTGGCGAGTCTCTAAATAACCCCAAAATTACACGATAGATGCTCATCCACCTCCCCTTTCCAGATCCGGGCTTAGTTTCCTTCGAGTCCCTGTCAGACTCCTCGAATATTGAATAGAAGATCCTGACCAAAACCCTAACTCATCAAATGGCCTCCAAATTTACTGTCACGCCTCCTTTTTACATACATCCCCGGAAGGGTATAATAAAGGGATTTTTTCCAATTAAAGGACAATCGAAACGAGATTCGTTATTTAAGAGATTCAGAGTCACCACTTGGGAGATTTATGGTATCTCAAGTCACCGGTTGAATCCCGAATCGAGGAAATTATTGACTCTGTTTAACAGTCCGCGATCCAGAAATTCGAGTAAGGAATTCTGTTAACCCGAGAGAAGGTGTTAAGCATTCCCGAGTTCCGTGGTTCTAGAATGGTCACTCAACTGTTATATCTGGATTAATTATCTGATTTTAATAAATTATGAACCTACGTGCAAATTTTAACTTTTAACCGCTTTTATTATTATTTTTAAAGAGAATTGCAACGTCGTTAAAACATGTCTCGAAGCACGTCAAATAAATGCACCCGCGGTCTTTGACATATTTCAACTTCATTGAGATCTGGATTTGGGTCACATAAATGCACACCCTAATTTTAAGAAGATACATTATTAAAAGAGCACCTAAAGTGACTAACGCATTATTATCTTTCGGGAAGGACGTGAAATTTGCTAAACGGTCCATCCCGAATTCTAAGTGTATAGACATTTAATAAGGGCCCCGCAATTTATATATTTTTGTTTGGCGAGGCTCATCTCATTTATTATTTAGCAGGCAAACCTAAGAGCGACTATAATTTTCTATTTTTCATTGTCTCTAAAATAAAAGAAAGAATCCTAGTTAATCAATATTGTTTTGATACAAGTCCAGTTATAGCTTCGAATTACCTTGCCGCTAGGTTCAGGGGCAAACCCAAAGTATAAGAATTGCAATTTAATCTATAACCAAAACGGGCCAGACGCAGGCCTTAGCTCAGGCCCACACAAGAAGGGAACTAGAACTGGCCTGAGCTGTGTGTCAAGTCCCTTAAAGCCCAAACTTTAGGAAATTAGGCTATTGCCAGCCCTTTCCTTTTAAACAAAATAACACTTCAATTCAATCGAAGACAAAGGAATGTTGGATTCATTTCAAATTATTCTAAACACGTTCAATAACAGGTTAAAACACTTTCAATTGGATTCACTTGCTATCTAAATCGAATTGACCGACTCACTGACCAAAATTTAGTAGCCTTGAACATTTCTTCACTGACTTATACTGAGGCGCTAATATTAATTTGAAAAGACCATTTCGAGTTCACATACCAGTCAGTTGTAAAAAAAACTTACTCATGAGAAATTGTTTAAGCTATGAACTAATACTAACCATCATTTTAACTGCTGATTTTTTAAGTTTCAAATGCTACACTAAATAAATACTAACTATACTAAGTCTAAGGCTAGAATAACCACAAATTAACAGTCCAGCAGTCTATATAATTCACCTTAGTCAGTCCAGATATACATCCAAAATTGATTACAACGTACAGCAAGCCAAACTACATAAAATTATATAAAACGTAATGAAATTATAAATTAAAAAAAGATCTACAGGAGAAATTTCAATTTCATTTAATTTTTTCCAGCAGGAGACAGTACAATCTGAGAGTGTGTACCTGAGTATTAAATCACAGTAGAAGAAAATAAGAGTCAATATCAGTAACAGCTTTCAGCAACAGCCAAACAGAGTTTCAACTCACAACACAATACCACAACAAACAGGAATGCTTTGGAGATGAATAAACAGCAACAAATCAACCAGAACACTTCAAATTACTAAAATAGAACTTAGGAAGTCACAGATCACATTAAACAACCAGAATCACCCAGCAACAGCTCAGTTGAACCTCAAGTGACTCGATTAAAACCCAAAACCCACACGAAATAGAACCAGAAAACACTACTAAACTCCAGTAACTAGAAATTGGGCTATGGAATGCAACTCAATCACTACAACTCGAAATTAGCTTAAGAAACTGAATGGAATAGTACTTTGGGGAATTTTTTGAGGCTACAACCTTTAGTATTCTGCAGCTATTACTCTCTCTTCACTGTCTATCCTGTCCAAAACTCTCAATGATTCAAAAATTGCTTCAGTAAATTAAAGTTTGAAAAGACTTTAAAGACCGAGACCAATCAAAAAGTAGAGTATGCCATTGTTTTAAAGTTTTTCACTCTCAAATCTCTTAGACCCCCCCCCCCTTGTGTGTTCTGCCAGTTTGGTTTTATAGGCCTATCAGAAAGAAAAGCCCTCGTGTCCATAGACAGGCTGCCCTGGCTTAAAAAATAAGTCCTAATGGCTATCATTTCCACTTAATATTGTCTAGGCATGGAGTTTTCTATTTTTAAATCTTATAAAGTTCAAAAATATAGTGCATATCCTACTGTACAGCAGGTTCCACTACCCATTCGCATGTGCATTTACAACCTTTATCATTAACCCCATCATGCCTCTGACTTCCAACATTGAGAGTTCACAAACAGGGTGTCAAAACCACTAGTAATCCTTTTCAAATCTCAATTGAACCCTTTCTACTGACTTCACTCTCTTTAATTACATGTACTGCCCATTCCCCTTCCTAAAAAGTCCCTCCACTTCAATTGTTTAAACTTAACTTCCATATTATCCTTACCCCCATGTTATTAAATTATCCCTTAATCACCTGTTATCAACAAACCCTTTCTAATCAACTCTACAGATTATCAGAATCAATTCTAACTAGAAACCATCCAAAATCAAACCTATGACCGATTGTCATCAACAGTGAGTTAATTGATGAATCGAACATTAGAGAAATAAATCACATTCTTAATCAAAAGAACAAAAGTCTAAACAAAATTCGAACACAAACTAAAATTAGAATCAGCAAGGTTTTATACCCTCAGTTAAAATATGAACATTCATTTTGAGTAGAATCCAATTTATAACTAATTAACTAGCATATGAATAATTCTCAATCAATAACCATATATGATCAAAAAAGAAATGACCTGACTATACAAGCTGAATTGGCAACCCTATGAAGTAATAAAAGAAAATCGAAGAAAGGGGTAGGGGAAGAACAAAATGAAGTAAAACAACTAAAAAAAGAAATGAAAACAGAAGTACCTGAAATCAATTCAACAGAAAGCACGGCTCGGATTTTCCAAATTCCTCCAATTTCGGTCCACTTCGACATTATTCGTGTGTTCTTAGCAAAAACACACGAATAAAGTCTAAATAGACCTAATCCGTTGATAGACTTGCACACGCCTATTTTTTGGAATTTTAGGGTTTCGTCTTAGATATAAAATTCGAGAAGTTGGAACAAGATTCGAGGGGTACTAGGTATGGATTTGGGGTGAGGGGGTCAAGGAGGTCATTGGGTGTTAGTTTGGGACTAATTGGATAGGTTTAGGGCTCGAGGTCTTGTCTTTGATCTAAGATTCGAGACACTCGGTCATGATTCAAGGGAAAAGGGGTATGGATTTGGAATGAGGGTGGCTTGGTGGTTCAGGGGTGTGATTTTGAGGCTGAGGGGAAGTGGTGCTGCCACCTTGAGGTGGTGGAGTTTTAGGGCGGCGGATTAGGGTTCCTCGTCTCTAAAGAGGCGAGGTTGAGAGAGACGAGGAGAAGTGGGGTTCTGAGGGGGTGGGGTATGGTTTGGGATTATATACTGGGTTGGAGATTGCATCCTGGCCGTTAGATCAATTATGATTTACGGCTCGGATTAATCGGTGAGGAACAAAACAGGTCCGTTTGGTTTAATGAGGGGGTCGGGGTGGGATGGAATTGCGTCGGGTTGTTAGGCGGGTATGGGCGAAGGCACTTGAACCATTAGATGAAAGAAAATGAACGGTGGAGATTAGGAGACATCTAACGACGTCGTTTGGTTGAGTCCTGGAGATAGCCTGGTTTGGGGTGTTTGAACATGTAAAAGGGGTGGGTTTCGTTTGGTCTTTGGGAGTTTGGCCCAATTTCGGGTTTTCTTCTCTTTTATTAATATATTTCAAATTTCTTTTCCAAAACTAAAATCCTAAATTAAATTATAAAACAATTTAACTTATCAAAAATACTAATTAACTTCTAATAACAATTATCACACATAATTAAATACCAATTAAAAATAAAATCACACATTTTGTCAGTAAATGCTAAAATGCAAAGTACGTTATTTTTTGTGATTTTCATTTTTTTAAAATAATTAATTTGTTACTTAATTCACGAATTGTAAAAATTAAATCCTAAATGCAAAAATGCAACATATTTTTGTATTATTTATTTATTTAAACAAATAAACATGCAAGGACAAAAATATAAATAATGATAGAAAATTCCACGAAAATTCACAAAATTGTGCACAATAAAACAAATAATTTTTATTTTAATTTTGTGGGAGTAATTCATGTGAGGCAAAAATCACGTGCTCACAGTTGCCCTTCTTTGCCCGTAAACACGAAGAGTTTTCGTGTAAGGACAAGGTGAGCGGATATGAGCAATTTTTGCCCGTTTGAATACTCCGGGTGAAGAATTTTTTTGAAATACTTGATCGAACCTCTGCTTCAAAGGTATCCTACATATCCTCGGCTAAAAAGGAATCAGGCCAATGTAGTTCGAGAAGTTTTGGTAGCTAGGACTACCGTGAAGCTGTGGTTTCGTTGTTACTGTTGTTGCTGCTACTGCTACTGCTACTGCTTGCTGACCTCCTTATTACACCATGATAAAAATGACACAACCCAAAATCCACTAAGGGTCATGGTGGCGCCGGACACATCTGTCAGGCCAGCCAACTAACTCATCAATTAATTCCTCTTTTAATACTTTTAAAAATCTAAAGTTTTTCCTTCCATTTTTATAAATAAAAGTTCACAACTAGAATTCAAATTTAAATAATAATAATTAGAAAAAATCCGTTGTAAACCCTCCCAGAAACCCGATGTCACAAGTACATGAGCGAATACTGATAAGAGAAGTAAAATACAACATAACATCCGTCCGGAATACAATAGACAGGAAAGAAATACGGTTACTAGAAGGGACTTTAAAAGCTGCGGGCCACCTTGAATACTGCAACTCACCTAGTCCCCGAATCGTCCGTGCTGCTGCGCCTAGTAGGCCGCTAAAGTATCATGTACCTGTGCAACAAAAATGCACAGTAGTGTAGTATGAGTACATAATCAACGTGTACTCAGTGAGTGTCCCGCCTAATCCCGAAGGGATACAGACGAGATGGTCAACTTTGACACACTCTAACGGTCCAATGATCATTTATCCTCAATACACATATTAATCCGTGGATTTATTCTTTATAGACATGATTCTAATCCAAATAGAGGAAACAAATAAACACGTAGTTCTTTCATAGGAAAATTTCCCGAATTTCTCTTTAAAACATAATCCAAATATATTTAAGCCACAAAAGGGCAATAATAACTTAATTAAGTTCAGGCAGCAACACAGGCATGCGCAAATCATACCAAGGCTACGGTCCGATCCAACAGAAATAAATGTGCACATGCCGAGGGTCGATGACGCGCCTATAGATGCATCTATTAATCTGCCGAGGCGTTCGGCCTGTTCCAAAATAAACACACACAGACAGATAAACAGTAAGGAAGTCAACGTGGAACAAATATCCAGAAAAGGTCAATTCTCTTTATTAATTTGAGAAAATGAAGCTTAAGTCTTTTAGAAAATGCAATTATTAATTTAATGTGATTTAAGCAATCTAAGCTATCGATGATTTCACATTTATTCCACATATAACATGCTTTTGGGTCCTAAACTACCCGGACAATAGCATAATAGTAGCTACGCACGGACTCTCGTCACCTCGTGCGCACGTAGCCCCCACAACTAGGAGCACATAATCAGTTTAACTCACCTATGGGGTAATTTCCCCCTCACAGGATTAGAAAGGAGACTCACCTCGCTCCGAAGATTCGCAACCGGCATTTTACATCCTTCCGAAGGCTTGAACCAATGCACAACGCCCCGAAACTAGCAAATGATCATAGAAATCCATTAATATATGCTCAACTATACCTTACAACTCAATTTACAACAATTCCTAACCCTGAACGAAAAGTTGACCAAAATGCCCTCGGGTCCACATGCCCGGAATCCAAAATTTCTCGAAGACAAGGTTACCCATGACCTTACGAACTCAAATATATAATTTTCTCTTAATTCCATGCTCAAATTCGTGGTAAAAATCCAATAACAAAATATTTCTAG
>MU744675.1:77395-88723 GCA_026770625.1 Nicotiana glauca | reverse complement strand
TATATATAATCAAAACAACATGAAAATGTGATTATTTAGGGCGTGATCATAGTCAAATTCACCTATTATCAATAGCGCTAAATATATATGAGGATCTCAAGTCAGAGAAACAATTCATGTAGAATTGATTTCATATGAAAGACATGTTCTTTTGGACCTACAGTTCAAACACTTGAAAGAATAAAGTCAATGGTGTGTGCAATCAGTTTTATTTATCTTATATGTCTAGCATGACATGAAAACTTGATATGCATCTAAAGTCTATTATATGGCTTGTATGACTTAACTTATATGACAATTCATGAAGGATTTAAGTTGTTTGAAACATATACAATTCTTGATCTTGAAGTACCACATCATCAGTGTAATTTGTGTGTATATGTATCTTGCTATAACTATAAGCATGATAATATGATAGCGAAAATCTCTATGGAAATATTGAAAAGGTCATTCCACGACATTTTATGAAGACATTATATATCTATCAAGAATGATGATTTCAAGGTGCAGTAAATTTATTCAAGTTAATATGGCTGATTTGTTCATCAAATCTCTACCAAAGATCTTTTGAAGATGGTGCACAAGATTGGAATGCAAATGCTTAAGAATGTGAATTGATGCTCTCATCGGGGGGTGTTAATACGCGTTGTACTCTTTTTTCCTTATAAGATTTTGTCCCACTTGATTTTCCTTGCAAGGTTTTTAACGAGGCAACCAAAAGGCGTACTGTTAGATATATGTACTATTTTTCCTTCTCTAGAATTTTTTTTCCCATTGGATTTTCTTTTAGTTAAGGTTTTAACGAGGCAAATTATCTGTTGAATAGACATTCAGGGTGAGTGTTATAAATAGAATTCTATTTATGGTGAATGTTCATATTTAAAGAGATTCTAGGGTTTATTACTTGGTGGCTAAGTCAACATCTCCCTATAAATAGAGGATTCTATTACATTGTAATTCATCCCATATCAATAAGAATTCTCTCTCTATTTTTCTCTGTAATACTCTTCTTCTTCTTTTAGTATTTCATAACAATTTCTCTAATTTTAATAGTTTATCAAAAATGTTTCCTACCGATAAATTCATGGGGTCCTCTTAAGATTTACTTGATACATTGAATCATATTTAACAGCTACATAGCCACACTTGGGACTTGTTATGATTTATTTGATCCAATAGTTTAAACATACTTCATCGAATATTTAACATTAGGTTTCCTGATTAAATTTTACTATAAGCATCTAATTTCATGCTGCCGTCCCTGCAAATATAGGCAAATTGCGGAACAGCTTTGAAAATCAACAATATTGGTTTAGCTTGATCAAGAAAAAATGGGGAATTGTCAAACATCAAAACTTTTGTGTAAATATAAAGAATAGAAAATGATCATTTCTACTTTACCCTCTCAGGTTTTAAAGTGATAGATGTAAAAGGTAAGTCAACCTTTAGATAGGAGGAATATACATTCTAGTATGTTTGAAAACATTTCGAAAATTTAATAAAATGACCAAGCAATAAGCATCTTCATAAATTATAACTGATGGAAGTTAATATCATAGAATGGAGCACAAATTTATTACGGTTAGGTCTCTCTATAACAGCATACATATATAATTACATTATTTTTTCGGAATCAAATCTCGTGTTTTATTATAACATATTTTTCTATAACAGCAATTCGCTATAACATCCAAAAATATTCGGAACAAACGAGACTGTTATAGAGAGGTTTGACTGTATATAATGTTGCATCATATAAAAAGAATAGATCTTAAATAACAGCAATTCGCTATAACATCCAAATATATCAGGAACAAACGAGACTGTTAAGATTTGACTGTATATAAAATGTTGTGTCACATAAAAAGAATAGGTCCTAAATTAAATAAGGAAAAAAATAGAAATAGTATAAATGTTGCAGAAAGACAATTGTTTGTTTTCATCCATCTCCCATCATTTTCTTCTATGGAAAGGATTAAAAATAAACATCAAAAGAAGATTCCTCTTTTATATATTTACATCCACTTAAAAGTGTTGTGTCTTATACAACTAATACTAGTTATATGAGACATTTTTTTGTCTCAGATTTTTGTAAAACCAGAAGTGTAAGATTGGACTCCACAAGTGTGTGAGAAAAAAAAAGCCTCACAATTGTACAAGGCATAAAATAAAACTTCTCCTTAAAAGTAATACTGGTTCAATCTTGTTTTGCAATCTGAATTTCTGATTTTTCACTAAAATCAGGTGTGAGCTATTTCTTCTGTCACATTGAGTCAACTCCATGATTGACTAGGTTTTCTTTTTCATTGTGCTCAATTTCTTCTCAAAATATTCTCAAATATGTTGGGAAGTCGTGCCACGGAAAAGGTTGTACCCAGTACCTATCCAAAGTTTAGGGGATATCCTGTCCATATTCAAAAGTTAGGGGTCAAGAGTGAAAATTACCTGTCACACCTCCTTTTTGCGCGCACCCATCCCCGAGGGATAAATGTGTGAGGGAGTTTTTCCATTTAAAGTGACATTATTCGAAATGGGATTATTTAATCAATCAGAGTCACCACTTGGGAAAGGTTTGGCTTTTGGTATCCCAAGTCACCGGTTTATTTTGAATCCCAAATCGAGGAAATTTTCGACTTTCCAAATGAAGTCTGCGAACCAGAAATTCTAAGTAAGGAATTCTATTGACCCGAGGGAAGGTATTAGGCACCCCCGGATCCCGTGGCTCTAGCACGGTTGCTTAAACTGTTATAAATGGCTTAAAATCTGATCTTAAAACATATTATCCTATAGTGCAATTTTAAAATTATTTACCGCTTTTAATTAATTTTTAAAGAATTGCAACATCGTGAAGACACATCTCGAACCATGTCACATCAGTGTACCCATGGTTATTGATATATTTCGACTCCGTTGAGATTTGGATTTGGGTCACATAATGTGCACCCGAGTTTAGGGAGGTAATGTTATTAAAACACGCGCCTAAAGAGTCTAACGCGTTATTATTTGGGGAAGGCCGTGCAATTCGCTAAACGGCCCATCCCGAATTCCAAATATTTTATTTTAAACAAATATTGAGGGCCCCGCAATTTGTGCATTTTATTTGGTGAGGCTCGTCTCATTCTTTATTAAAAGGATAAACCTAAAGTGACTACATTTTTTCTATTAAGTTTGTCTCTAAATATAAAGAAAAGGTCCTAATTAATTACATGTTTATAAGTTCGGGCATCTTATTTGTTATTAGTTTAAGACAAATGCAACCAGAAAATTATAATCGAGCTTGCACAAAGGGGGATTATTTAGTGCCTTATTCTATACTAGAGTTGAGATCATGAATAGAACATGAGATTGACAAACAGTAATATCAAAACAAGCTAACTATTCTCTAACTAAATTAGCCTAATCATTATTAGATGAACTAGACTATTGGAATTAACTACGTGGAATTCAAAACCATTTGGGACTTCATTTTTACAATCATTTAGGACCAAAATTAACCTTAATAACTAATACTCATTCAAAGGTTTGTTAAACTTAATCAACACTTGAAAAGTCTATTATCATTAATGTTCAAAGGAATGTTAACACGTTTTGTTTGAACCCAACTCATGCCTATTGGTAAAAATATAAGAACGAACTGATAAACTGGTGAATAATCAACTCAAATCCTAATACCACTTTAATTAGTAATTGCGGGCTGATTCACTTCTATGGAATACAAAACTCTTACAGGTTCGAAGAAATTCGAAACAAACCAACAGTCTATTCGACTTACACAAATATCCTGAATTACCTACAACTCATGTTATTTCAGATTAACAATGCAAGTCCAATATTGCTTAAAATAATCCTTAGTCCAATCACCATAAACAATCAAACCTCCCAAAAAAAAACTCCATCAAAAAACACATAGAAATAAAAAGTGCAGCTTCAGCAAAATGTATCTTCCATTTCATCTCATGTTTACATCTCAAGGCTACATCAAATTTAGCTCAGTTGTGTACCTGGGATCGGAAAAATACAAGAAGAGGAAGAAAAGGATCAGCAGCAGCAATAACATAGCAACAGCAAATGGCAACCAGCAACAGCCTAGTAACAGATCCGGAACCAGTAAAAATTCCAGCAGTAACAAATGGAAAGAAATAACAGTCCCGAAATGACTAACGAAGTTCCAGGAATAACAAACAGCAACACGAACGGAAACAGACTAACCAAGTTGATCCCCCAATTCTCTTCAAGACCAAAGCAAAAGCACTCTGATTTTTAATGGAATAGTGACAATACTAACACTGATTTTCAACAGTAAAAGAAAACAAATTTCTTCAGTTTTTCTCAATCTCTAACCCTTTTTGATTTAAAAGCCAATCGATTTCAACTTTAAAACTCAGGATTTTTTTTTTAGTGTTCAAAGTCCAGCCCTTTAATCAGTCAAAAACCTCTCTATTTATAGCCATTACAGACCTGCCCCCTCTTAAAACTTAACTACCCGACCAAAACCCCAAAAATCTGCCCATTTCCACTTAAATCCCACTAAGGAATGGTTTTCCTTATTTTCAGCCCCAATTCCCTCTTTTTCCCTATTAACTCATTAATTTAATGACAACTAATACTCCACTATCAGATTACTATTATTAAACAAATTCCCTAATCTTTTCATTCCCAAATTGCCCCTGAAATCCCCTCAATATGACTGCCCTACCCTAAACCTCTTTGATCTGTTTTAAACCTTTTAATCCCAAAATCTATCCAAACCTAAAATTTATCTAAAACTGAATTCTGATCAACAGCTACAACCAAGCCTTAATATCAAACAATGATTCAAGGCAGATAGTCCAATTCAAGCAGACATGGCACCAAACAAAAGGAGTTGATAATGCGAGCAAAACTGAATATCAACTAGATGTTCAAGCAATTATCAGGCTTAAAACACAAAAGTAACACAGAAGGAAGCAAAACGGATAACCTACTGGGAGAAAAATATATACTATAGTCATGCTATTCTATCAATCAAACCCGAAAAACTAATTGATGACATGTATTCAATCGACTATACAAGCCATATTGTACAACAATTATCGACAAACAATCAGAAAAAGATCACAGGTGATTCGAGTGGCTTATGATAGAAACAATGATTATAATACAACCAACTAATTGACGAAGCTAGTCGAATTGATTCATGATTTATAGCATATAACACTAAACAAACAAACAATCAGAACAGGAAGAAAGCTCAACCAAATAAAGGGTCTGGTTTGAGAAGAAGAAGAACAATGAATAGAAAGAAAATAAAACCACTATAACAACACAAATGAATAAAAATAAATCAAAATAAAAGAGAGAATATACCTCATAGATGAATTTGGGAACAGGCGAACCCAGGTTCGAACTCAGACTCGGACTTTTGGGATCAAACTGACCTTAACCGAGTGTTTTCAACTAAGAACACTTCGGCTAAGGTCTATTGGACACCCAAAACCTCATCAATTTGGACGGATTCCCAGTTCAGAATTTCTAGGGTTCTTGGGGTCTGATTTGGGCTTCGAACGATTCTAGCTAGAGTCGAACCAAACCAAGGGTGGTTTGGTAACGAGGGAGGTCCGGGGAATGTCGGGTGTAAGTTTGGGGCCGGTTGGGTTGGTTCATGTTTGGCTCAAATCTTCAAACGAAGATTCGAGAAGTTCCAGGAAGATTCGAACCAAACGGGTGGTGGAATTGGATTGGGGATTGTTAGAAGGTTCAGGGGTGTTAATTTTGTGACCGGCGGCGTTGTTGCCGCCGGGTTTCAGGCGGAGGGGTCCTAAGGCAGCTAGGGTTTGAGTGAAGGGGATCGTCTCTGATAGAGACGATGATGAACAGGGAAGGGAGTGGGTGTTTGGATTGGGGGGGTGCTGGGTAAGTATTAGGAATATATAGTATGAGGGAAAATGATCCTGGACCGTTAGATCACTCAAGATCAACGTCCAGGATTGATTAAACTAAAACAAACGACGTTGTTTGGTCTAGATTGGGGTCGGTGGGGAACGGGTAACGAGTTGGTTACAGGGAACGGGTAAGGGAGATGTGATCCTGGCCATTGATCAATTTGAGATCAACGGCCCAAATCAAGTATGGCCAAAACTACGTCGTTTGGACGTCTCTGAGGTTGGCTGATTTGGACTGGGTAAATGCCTTGTTTTGGGCCTGGAATTTGGTCCATAAAAAAAATGGCCCAGTCTGATTGTTTTCTATTTTTGTTCTTTTCTTCATTTTAATTCCTTAATTGCTAATTAATAAAACCAAAATTCTTACTTAAATGATAAAAATCAAAAATTAACTAAAATACTAATTAACTTCTAATAACAATTATCACGCCTAATTAATACCAATTTAAAATCGCACAATTTGACTTTAAATGCTACAAATACAAATTACATTATTTTTGTGATTTTCTTATTTTTGTAAAGAACATTTAATTACTCTTAATTGTACAATTAAATCCTAAATGTAAATGCGACATATTTATTTTGTATTTTCATCGATTTAAACAAATAGACATGCACACGCAAACGCAAACAATAAAAGAAAAATAACACAAAATCCACAAAAATTGCAAACAACACAAAAAATTATTTTATTTTGAGTTTTTGGGAGTAATTCTCATATGGGGCAAAAATCATGTGCTCACAGCTGCCCCTCTTTGTCCGAAAACACGAAGAGTTTTCGTGCAAAGACAAAGTGAGAGGATACGAGCGATTTTTGCCCATTTTGAGTACTCCGTGTGAAGCATTTTTTGAAAGACTTGACCGGACCTTTGCTTCAAAAGGTCTCCTACATATCCCTGGCTAAAAGGGAATCAGGTCAATGTAGTTCGAGAAGTTTTGGTAGTTGGGACTACCATGAAGCTGTGGTTTTACTGTTAGTGCTATTGTTGATGCTGTCTCTGCTACTGCTTACTGACCTCCTTATTACACCAAAAGGAAAATCGAAGCTAAGCTAGCTATGTCTATCAACTATGAGTTACAAGATTCCTATCTATAATTCTTTCGAAACTTGATCTTGAGTCTTAGCTGATTTTGTTGTAGACTTCGATCCGAATCTTGATGCTCGCGAGTTGTAGATGCTTGTTTATTTCTGTAGCATTGAGCAAAACAGGATTGGCGGGGCTTGTGACTTCAATCAGATTTCGAGCAGTCCGCACCTTTGTTTGCTCCAATATTAGAGCTCATTTTTTTTTTGTTCTTTTCTTCCCCTCTTTATTCTGGATTGAGATTCATCCCATCGGCCATCTCGCACCTTGTGTCTTAATATCGACCTGCTTAAGATAGCAAAACAAACAAATAAACGAAATTTCTGCCCCAGTTTTCACTAGGAAAATTTTGTGAGTTAGTTGTGGAACATATCTAATCAATCAAATCAGGATTATGTAGGGAGATCCTCGGTTTTTTGGCCGGGATTTTGGAAAGAAAAATCTCCTTGGATTATGCCAGGGAGATCCTCGGTTTTTTGGCCGGTATTTGGAAAAGAAAAAGCTCCTTGGGTTATGCCAGGGAGATCCTCGGTTTTTTGGCCGGGATTTTGGAAAGAAAAAGCTCCTTAGGTTATGCCAGGGAGATCATCGATTTTTTGGCCGGGATTTGGAAAAGAAAAAGCTCTTTGGGTTATGCCAGGGAGATCCTCGATTTTTTGACCGGGATTTGGAAAGAACAAGCTCCTTGGGTTATGCCAGGGAGATACTCAGTTTTTTGGCCGGGATTTGGGAAAGAAAAAGCTCATTGGGTTATGCCAGGGAGATCCTCGGTTTTTTGGCCGGGATTTGGGAAAGAAAAATCTCCTTGGGTTATGCCAGGGAGATCCTCGGTTTTTTGGCCGGGATTTGGAAAGAACAAGCTCCTTGGGTTATGCCAGGGAGATCCTCGGTTTTTTGGCCGGGATTTGGAAAGAACAAGCTCCTTGGGTTATGTCAGGGAGATCCTCGGTTTTTTTTGGACGGTATTTGGAAAGAAAAATCTCCTTGGGTTATGCCAGAGAGATCATCGGTTTTTTGGCCGGGATTTGGAAAGAAAAAGCTCCTTGGTTTATGCTAGGGAGATCCTCGATTTTTTGGCCGGGAATTTGGAAAGAAAAAACTCCTTGGGTTATGCCAGGGAGATCCTCGGTTTTTTGGCTCGAATTTGGAAAAGAAAAAGCTCCTTGGGTTATGCCAGGGAGATCCTCGGTTTTTTGGCCGGGATTTGGAAGGAAAAAGCTCCTTGGGTTATGCCAGGGAGATCCTCGATTTTTTGGCAGGGATTTGGAAAGAAAAAGCCCCTTGGGTTATGCCAGGGAGATCCTTAGTGTTTTGTCCGAGATTTGGAAAGAAAAAGCTCCTTGGGTTATGCCAGGGATATCCTCGGTTTTTTGGTCGGGATTTGGAAAGAAAAAGCTCCTTGGGTTATTCCAGGGAGATCCTCGATTTTTTGGCCGGGATTTGGAAAGAACAAGCTCCTGGGGTTATGCCAGGGAGATCCTCGGTTTTTTGGCCAGGATTTCGGAAAGAAAAATCTCCTTGGGTTATGCCAGGGAGATCCTCGATTTTTTGGTCGGGATTTGGAAAGGAAAAAGCTCCTTGGGTTATACTAGGGAGATCCTCGATTTTTTGGCCGGGATTTGGAAAGAAAAAGCTCCTTGTGTTATGCCAGGGAGATCCTCGATTTTTTGGCCGGGATTTGGAAAGAAAAAGCTCCTTGGGTTATGCCAAGGAGATCCACGGGTTATGCCGGGATTATCTGGGGAATGGGACCCTATGCTACCATGATGATTTCTTTATTATTATTATTATTATTATTATTATTATTATTATTATTATTATTATTATTATTATTATTTTTCATTTTTTTTTTTGGGATTTTCACTTTCTTTTATTTTCTTCTTTATTCATTCTTCTCTATTTTTATTCTTATTTTCTTCCTCTATTTAGCAAGACACATGAAAGAATTAGAGGAGAAACTTCCCTTTTGGTTGATTCCCTGCTGCAAAGTTGTTTCAGCGCTTGCGCATTCTTTTTCTCTTCTAGGTTGCACCTGTTTCTTGTATGGTTTCCTGAATTACACATGTTTTAATTTTCAACAAAGAACAATTTATTAGTTTGAAACGGTGGTTGGTTTACTGGCCTTGATCATCTCAATTGCTTGATCCCAGTCCCATTTCCGTTGAGAACTTTGCTGCTTGCCGATCTTGAGAGGGAAATTCTTTTCAAGCTGGACAAAACTCAACTTTTAGTTCTCCATGATGACTTGCCCGTGTGGGCTCTGGCCTTTTTACTTTATTCTACTCTTAGGACTTTTGCCTTTGACTTTCTTTCTTTCCAAACGTCTTTTCGCTGAAAGCATCAAACACCATGGTCAATCAAGATTGGACTGACGCACTCGCTGAGGCTGGGCATTTTCTTCGGCTCTTGTCAGGCGGAGCCCTGTGAAACCAGTTCTGCCACCTTTTCTTTGTAATAGTCATGGAATCAGAGTTAAACCGAAAGGGATTCAAGGAAGAAGTATACAAAAGACAAACATATGAGTTTAAAGAGAATGTCCCTTTCGGGGAAGAGAAGGACTTATCTGGGGGTGCATGCTGACTTCAAATGGACATGACATGCTTCTTGGACTGGATGCCCGACCCACACAAACTTTCTCGCTTCTCGTGAACCCATTGATCTGCGTTTCTAAACCAGGGAACCTTGCCAGGACTTTTGATGATGAGATATCCTCTTTTCGACCGACGGCGCCCTTTTCGGGTTTTCGCCAGTCGATCTCTCTCATTTCTCTTTTCACCGTCGCCCGATAGTGCTCTTTGCGAGTTTTCACTAAGCGGACTCTCTCATTCTCGTTTTCTCTACCCCCCATCGCCTTATAGTGCCCGACGGTTTTCACCGATAAGACTCTCTTATTTTATTTTATATTTTAATTTGAATTGTATCAGATTCCAACAACGACGTTTTCCACTTCCCTGCCTTTGCTAATTAATCGGAAGGGTTTGGACAAGATCTTTGGGGTAAAAAGGATTTTGGGTGGAACTACAACTTTGGAACCATTTCGGTGATTTCATGGCCGAACCATTATATCGTCTGCCCCAGTTTTTTTTTTTTTTTTTTTTGGGAAAATTGAGATTTTTGTTTTGGGTGTGACTGAACCTCAGAGAGAGGCTGCCTACGTATCCTTTCGGAATCAAGTCGAACGTAGTTCAAAGAAACTTTGTTTTGCTTTTGTTTTTTTTGTTTTTTTTTTAAAATTACTTACAGGTTCTGAAGAGGGTAATCAAAGAAGGGTGACCAGCTCAAAATGGTTTGCGAAAGATTGATAGTGTTTGGATAGCGAGAATAAAAGCCTTCGCCATCTCAATTGAACAAAGTCATCACCGTAGAAGATCTAGACATAGTACCTCTTTACCGCATCCGCATTCACAGTTGCTTCAGGATCATTTCCTTCAATATCACCCAGATATAACGCTCCTCTCGGCAACATCTTCCTGATGATGTACGGACCCTTCCAATTAGGAGAAAATTTTCCTTTTGCTTCCTGGTGACGAGGAAGAATGCGTCTTAATACTAATTGACCTACTTCAAAATTCCCGGTTCGCACTTTCTTGTTGTAAGTACGGGCCATTCTTTGTTGGTACAACTGCCCGTGACAGACCGCAGCCATTCGCTTTTCATCAATTAAGGTCAATTGTTCCAGGCGAGTCTTGACCCACTCGTTGTCCTCAATCTCTGCTTTAATGATGATTCGGAGAGAAGGGATCTCTACCTCTATAGGTATTATCGCATCAGTTCCATATACCAAAATGTACGGGGTTGCTCCTACCGATGTGCGCACCGTGGTGCGATATCCCAGTAATGCGAAAGGTAACTTTTCATGCCATTGTCTGGAGCTCTGAATCATTTTCCTCAAGATTTTCTTGATATTTTTGTTTGCTGCTTTAACAGCACCATTGGCTTTGGGCCGGTAGGGAGTGAGGTTTTTATGCGTTATTTTGAATTGTTCGCATACCTCTTCCATCAAACGACTATTCAAGTTTGCAGCATTATCTGTGATGATAGTCGCAGGAATACCAAAATGGCAAATAAGATTGGAATGCACAAAATCTACCACAGCTTTCTTAGTGACCGATTTGAGAGTGATGGCTTCGACCCATTTCGTGAAGTAGTCGATGGCAACCAATATGAATCTATGCCCATTTGAGGCTTTTGGT
Organism: Nicotiana glauca; assembly: GCA_026770625.1. Classification (NCBI taxonomy): domain Eukaryota; kingdom Viridiplantae; phylum Streptophyta; class Magnoliopsida; order Solanales; family Solanaceae; genus Nicotiana; species Nicotiana glauca. The sequence continues at coordinate 77,524 of MU744675.1, read as the reverse complement.
TCGATTGGCCCAATGACATCCATGCCCCAAGCAACGAATGGCCAAGGTGCTGACATATGATGTAGTTCTGTTGGAGGTGCATGAATCAAATCACCGTGCACCTGACACTGATGGCACTTCCGGACAAAG
>MU744675.1:60783-76031 GCA_026770625.1 Nicotiana glauca | reverse complement strand
CTGCTCGAAGGATTTTCTTTGCCAAAACATACCCATTCATGTGAGGTCCGCACACTCCTGCGTGTACTTCATGAATGATCTTCCCGGCTTCTTCGGTATCAACACATCTTAACAAATTAAGATCTGGGGTCCTCTTGTACAAGACATCACCACTTAAGAAAAAACCACTTGCATGTCGTCTAATGGTTCTCTTTTGATCCCCACTAGCTTGCTCGAGATATTCTTGCATTTTCAGAAACCTTTTGATGTCGTGGTACCATGGCTGGGTGTTTGGCTCTACCCCAACCGTATGACAATAGCCATGCCTTTCCCTAATTTGGATTTCCAAGGGATCAATGTGAGCATTGCCTGGGTAGGGCAACATTGCGGCCAGAGTGGCGAGTGCATCAGCCAGCTTATTGTGACACCGAGGGATGTACCTGAAATCTATCGATTTAAACCGCTTACTAAGATCTTCCACATGTTGTCGATAGGGGATAAGCTTAATATCTCGGGTTTCCCATTCTCCTTGGGCTTGCCGGATAATCAGATCTGAGTCTCCCATAATCAATAACTCTTCAACATCTTGGTCAATCGCTATATGCATACCCATGATACATGCTTCATATTCAGCGGTGTTGTTTGTGCAAAAAAACCGAAGCTTGGCTGTGGCCGGATAGTGCTGACCAGTGGGTGAGATTAAGATTGCCCCAATTCCTACACCTTTTATGTTTACCGCCCCGTCAAAGAACATTTTCCAAGCATGTGTGTCTTCGGAGATGGCCTCTATTGAATTTACCTCTTCATCTGGGAAGTAAGTGTTCAATGGTTGGTATTCATCATCAACCGGGTTTTCAGCCAAATGATCTGCCAACGCCTGAGCTTTCATTGTTTTGCAAGTGACATAGACTATGTCAAATTCAGTGAGAAGAATCTGCCATTTGCTAATCGCCCTGTGGGCATCGGTTTCTAAAATATATATTTCAAAGGATCCAACCTAGTTGTGAGGTGGGTTGTGTAGGCATACAAGTAATGTCTCAACTTCTGAGCGACCCAAGTCAAAGCACAACAGGTTCTTTCCAATAGAGTATACTTAGCTTCATAGCTGGTAAACTTCTTGCTCAAATAATAGATCGCCTGCTCTTTCTTCCCGGTTACATCGTGTTGTCCGAGGACACAACCGAAAGAATTTTCGAAGACCGTCAGATATAAGAAAAGGGGCCTCCCAGGCTCTGGTGGGACCAAGACTGGTGGATTTGACAGATATTCTTTGATCTTATCGAAGGCTTCTTGACATTCATCTGTCCACTTGACTGCTGCATCGTTTTTCAATAATTTGAATATGGGCTCACATGTGGATGTCAGTTGAGCAATGAATCGACTGATATAGTTTAATCTACCCAACAAGCTCATCACATCTTTCATGGTTCTCGGAGGAGGCAAATCCCGGATAGACTTTATCTTTGTTGGGTCTAACTCGATACCTCTTCTGCTGACTATAAAGCCCAAAAGTTTACCAGACGGGACCCTAAATGCACATTTGGCAGGGTTCAACTTCATATCATACTTGCGCAACCGTTCAAATAATTTCCTCAAATCTCAAACATGATCATCCCGGGTTTTGGACTTGATGATCACGTCTTCCACATATACCTCTATTTCCCGATGCATCATATCATGGAAGATGGCGGTCATGGCCCTCATGTAGGTCACCCCAGCATTCTTCAAACCAAACGGCATGACTCTATAACAATATGTACCCCATGGTGTGGTAAAGGCTGTCTTTTCGGCATCTTCTTCGTCCATCAATACATGGTGATATCCGGCGTAACAATCAACGAAGGACTGTATCTCATATTTGGCGCAGTTATCAACAAGGATGTGGATGTTGGGCAAAGGGAAATTGTCTTTGAGACTTGCCTTGTTCAAATCTCTATAATCCACACAAACCCGGGTCTTCCCGTCTTTCTTTGGAACTGGAACTACATTAGCCAACCATGTAGTATATTGGACCACTTGAATTACCTCTGTTTTTAACCGTTTCGTGATTTTTTTCTTGATCTTATCACTTATGTCAGTTTTAAACTTTCTTTGCTTTTGTTGGACTGGAGGGAAATTGGGGTAAGTTGGCAATTTATGAACTACCAGATCAACACTTAGCCCTGGCATGTCATCGTACGACCAAGCAAACACATCTTTGAACTCAAACAGGAGTTGGATTATTGCATCCCGGGTTTTCTCGTCTGTGTGAATGCTTATCTTGGTTTCCCGGATTTCTTCAGAAGTCCCCAAGTTAAATGGCTCAGTATCATTCAAGTTTGGTTTAGCCTTATTCTCAAATTGTTCCAATTCTCGATTTATTTCCCTAAAAGACTCTTCTTCATCATATTCAAGTTCTTGGTTCATCATTTCACAATTAGACAGCGTGTTTGGATCTAGGCATGAAGTCCGCAAGCATGTCATGTTATTTAAAGCCGCATTATTAGAACTGAAAGAGAAAAATAGCAAAATCAGAAAGAATAAAGGAAAATGAACAACGAAATTTGATTTCATTTCTTGGAATTTGAAGATAACAGGGTTTACATTCTGAAATTTAAAGACAAAAAACTAAAGAAAACATTCGAGTTACACCCTGAATTACTCGAGATGCAGAAAAAGTAGCAGGACAAGTCTACCGGGACTCCCTCCTGATTGGAAATGCCGTAGCCTTCCAATTTTGCAACTTGGTGCCTGGTCCCATATACAGCACTTCAGCGGTGCTAGTGCCCTCTCCTGGTTGAACCATATGGGTTTCATAGAGCACTTTTCTCATTGCCCCGCATATTTCCTCAATTTCTTCGCCCGTAAAGGCCTCATCATTTTCTTTTTCATTGTATCTTGGCTTGAAAAAAGTTTCATACAAATGCGGCAGTGGTTGAGGTAAAACCCATCCCTCATTCTTTCTCTTATTTTCCCACTTTACATCATCTGGGGTATGGTAGAAGCCTATCTCGAAGAACTTCTCAGTTGAAGGCAGGGTGACAGGTTCTGCTATTCCTTGTAATGATTTCCCAAGCCCTTTTTCCGGTTTGAAGCCACGTCGGATCATTTCTTTAGCCACCATGATTGACGCATTAGAAAGGAAGGGTTGGGGACAAGGGTCTCCTTCTTCATACTGGTCGGCGACTACAATTTCAAAATCCTGATAAACTATGTGCTCGCTTCCTTCTCTTGATTCAAGACATGGGACTGAAGGGTCCCGATAGATTGATTGCTCATCTTCCCCGTGGACCACGATCTCTTGACCCTCATGCTCGAACTTTACCATTTGATGAAGGGTAAAGGGTACAGCTGCGGCCGCATGAATCCATGGCCTTCCCAGAAGAAAGTTGTAGGACATGTCCATGTCCAGAACCTGGAAAGTTATTTCAAAATCCACTGGGCCGATGGTCAGAATCAGGTCGATCTCCCCAATTGTGTCCCTTTTTAGATCATCAAAAGCCCGTACACAGACATTGTTGGGTCAAATTCTTTCGGTCCCAATTTCTATACGTTGTAAAGTCGAGAGCGGGCAGATGTCTACCCCGGAACCTCCATCCACCATAACCCTTTTCATGTAGTACCCTTCGCATTTGACTGTTAGGTGCAGGGCTTTGTTATGTGCGGCTCCTTCTGGGGGCAAGTCATTCTTACTGAAGGAAATTTGGTTGATTACAAAGAATCTTTCTGCCATTCTTTCCAGCTGCTCTACAGAAGTCTCAACAGGCACATATGCTTCATTAAGAGTCTTAATCAATACCTTCTGATGTTCGGTGGAGTTCATCAATAGAGATAACAGGGAAACTTGTTCGGGAAACTTTCGAAGCTGGTCAATCACTTCATAATTTACCATTTTCATCTTTTGAAAGAAATTCTCTACTTCTTCGGCACTCACAGGCTTTTTAGATGGGAAGCGCTTTCTGGTGGCATTGATTTCAGAGACAGGAGTGAATTGATTCACAGGAAAGAACTGTCAGTTATAAGGTCACAAATTCTATGAGTGTTAAACGAAATGCTACTAATTTTAGGCTTAGGAGCGAGTGGACGATTCAAACTTTAGTTGATAACTCCTATAGGCATTGATTTCTAGGCGTTTACTGATTTTGAATGTTGTTATTGCTTATGCAGAAATCCTATAGGCAGGTTGTCTATATGCAGTCAATCATTTAAGTCCTAGAATAAGTTTGCCTAATGACCGATGCATATGCAAGAATGCAGGAGTCCTATAGGCATATTATCTATATGATATGCAGACTTATAGACATGGTTTCTATACAAAACTGCAGAAAATACTATGAACATGATATCTATATAAAATATAGAAATACCTATGAACATGGTATCTATATGGAATGCAGAAATACCTATGAACATGGTAACTATGCAGAAATACCTATGAACATGGTAACTATATGAGGTGCAGAGTTTCAGTAGTTAACTGTAAAAAATGCAGAATTTTAGAAATAGTGTTCTCCTATAGTCATGGTATCTATATGAAGTGCAAAAATTATAGAAGTAACGATCCCTATAGTTATGATATCTACCCTTTTTGCATGCATTCAATCCCATCCCTTTTCACTATCCACCCCTTTAGTTATTACAAAATTATTACAACCCAAATGAATCGAACAGACAAAAGTAAAATTACATCAGTGATTACATCTACATCTAATCAGCCTAATTTTGACTCAAAGTCTAATAATATGGGATGAGCCAACTTCCAGGATCAGATTTACAAAGCCTTCTCTCATTTGGGATGTGTCAAAGTTCCGAGGAGCTTCAAAAGCCCCAGGCAGCGCTTACACCCCAAATACCATTTCAGAAATAGATTATAGTGCAGTGTGGAAAGGCCAGCCCTCAAATGTCCAAGTTCAGAAGGTACTCAAGGTCCCAAGGCAAGGATCATAGGAGGGGGAAGAACATAGAGTCTAGAAATAAGTGCAAGTGCAATAGAGGGAATTAGGGAATGCCAAGGTAGGCTGGTGGTCATGCCTAGCAACTGGAATGCTGGAACACCCCTAACCAGCCTGGTAGCTAAAAAATTTAGAGAGTTAGGACCTATTGAAGGTCAGGTTCAGCCTTGGACAACAATTTGGATGTTGCCAGGATATACCTTAGCTCAAACACGCATAAGGGAAAAGGTATGAGAAATTGAAAGAGCCTAGGACCCAATGGATCCAGTTTTATCCATGGACAATAACTTTGTATATTGCCATGTCTTAAACTACAGCTCAAACACATAAAGGGATATGGGGAATGGCATTCATTGCAGTAATATATAGCAAGACATAAGCACATTACCACAAAGGTTAAATTCTACAAAGCAGTAAAGTAAGCATGGACATAAGAACTGGTAAGAAAACACATTGGAGTTGATGCTAGAATCAAAGCTAGGACATACTAGTTTCAGAAAGAGACAAGCAAAAGAAGGCAGTAGTCTTGTGAAGAGCCAAAGTGCAGAAAATTTTAGAAGAGGTTGTGAGAGTTAAGTGAAGCTCTGAAGTGTATTCAGTGTGTGTTTGTGAAAAAGAATTCGTGCCTTTTATAGTGTAGAAGGCAAGCAGAAATAAGGGAAGAGAATAGTTTGAAAATTGATTGCCAATCAATTATACCAGTTTCCCTTTAATTAATGGATTCTGATTTCAAACGGTAAAACTAATTAAAGAACTAAATTAATCAAACACTTTGTGTAAGGTAGCAAATTAGGGGCAAATACATAAAAGTTATTTCAGGGCAGGGATTTGACAATACACGGCTTGTGAAAATATGGTAAAGGAATCAATTAACAGCCAGTAAATCTGAAGTCAAAGATTTGGTATGAATGAACCAAGTCAGAAAGATGGGAAACATTTTTAACTTAAGGAAAAATCAGCAAACAATCAATTAGACCTATTTAAAAGGAATACTGAATCAGTCACAAGTTTGAAAACCTTTTTTAAGAAAGATTCATCACATATAAAAGCATACAGACACGTTAAACATGAAAGGAACTTGTCATGCCTTAATAAAAAAATCAATAGAAAGAATCCAGTGTAGAAGAGTTTAGCAAAAGGTTCAACATTGTATGAAAAATAAAGATAACCAAACTCAGTCAGAGATTCAAAACCAGTCTCAGAGAATTAAGGGGTCATTGAAATAAAGCCCTAGTTCGAACAAACCAGAAAACATAAAGGAGAGGACAAGCAAATTTAGTTGAGACATGTGTAGAGGTTTCAAAAGAGAACTGAAGTTTCTAACATGCTTCTTTCAGAACTCATGAGAAAACATGATAGCAAAGTAACATGCAAACAATAGGAAGATCCAGAGGATAGAATGGAAAATACTGATAAGAATAGTAGGGGAAACATGCTTAAGAGGCTCTTTTAGAAGAAGTCAAACAAAGTTCAGTAGAAGCAAACTAGTAAGAACAGTTAAGATCGCAGTAGAAAATAAAGTAGAGAGATTCACAAAACATAACGGAAATACTGGCAGGAACAGTAGAAGAAACATGCTTAAGGAGTTTTCTAAAAGAAACTTAAACAGGGATCAGTAGAAGGCAAACAAAGAACTTCAAGAACTTAGCAGGAAAATACAGTAGAGGAACACAAGAACATCAGAAAATTATAGCAGAAAAGCACGTATAGAAGAACACAGTAAGATAGACATACAATAGCATGGTAAAAGGAATAATACAAGAACACAGTAGGAGCAAGTATATGTACAGGAAAAGGAAATTCAGAAATCACTTAAACATTTTAGAAAACCCTAGATCGGAAAAGAAAGATCATAAAAAGAGTAATTTTTGAAAGAAAAATTGGGGAAATCATTTGAAAACTCAAGTAGAGCATAGACATCTAACAGATCTAAGAAGAATCAAAGAAAAACCTCGAATAGTTAGGGTTTCAGAAGAACCCTAAAATGAGAAAGGCTTGGAGAAGGTCCGATCTGAGTCGGATGAGTCAGAGATAGGTTCATAGGACTAGGATACGCCGGAGCAAAGCCGGAGATGGCCGTGAACCTTGAATCGGCGAAGATATGAGTGAAAACCCTCGAGGTCAGACCTCGAATCTTCAAGTAGCAAGTGTATAAGAGCACATGGAGATGAGTTTAGGACTCCCATGTCCTCTCAGGACATGGATTATGATGGTTTCAAGGTTGAAGACGGTGAGAGGCGGTTAGGGTTAGGGAATGTTCGAGAGAACCTGAGAGAGGTGAGGGATTTCAGAGGTGGAGGTTTTGGGTGAAATGAATTAGGGTTAGGGTATGGGTGGATTAAAAAGGAAAGAAATGATTGTGGTCGTTGATCAAAATGATCAACGTCCTGGATCAAAAAGGGAGGCCGGGCGGGTTAGATGAGTTGGGTCAGGGGCGGGTTAAATTGCAACTGGGCCAGTCAATTTGGGGTTTGAAATTGGGTTAATCAGGGGTATCAATTTGGGCTAAAATTGAAACAAAATAGGGCCAGATTTTAAACAGCCACTTTTCCCCTTTTATTTTATAAAAATATTAAAAGATTTATGAAAACAAATTAAAGGTACTAAATGAATTAATAATGTATAAATATTAAATTAAAAATACTGGAATCAATTTTATAATTATAAACGTAATTAAATCTTTAAAATAGGCTAAAATTGCAATTATGTATAATTTAGCATTACAATATTGAATAAATTTATAAAAAAATGTGTAAATTATCTTAGATATATTTTGGTATAAAAATGAGAATAAAAATAAATTAATTACCAAAAATGATAATTTTGGGAATAATTTTGTTTTTTGTAATACTAAAATGAGGCAATAAATTAATTTAAAAATCTCTTAAGAATGAGGAAAAATACTAAAATATTTGAACATACTTATATATGCACATATATGCTATTTTGAAAGTATTTTACATATATAAAAATATATAGCGAAAAATTGGGTATCAACAGCTGCCCCTCTTTATCCGGGAAGGATGAAAGGGTTGTCGCGTAAAGATGTGATGGACAATTTGGCCGAAAAAGCCGATTTGTAAACAATTTTGACCGAGCTCTGGCTCTTGAGGTGCCTACATATCCCTGGTCTTACAAAAATCAGGCCATATGTAGTTCGGGATCCATCGACGAAATATGCCGATCGGGTTATTAAAAGGAGCGGATGCGATGGCTAGGTTGAAAAGGGGTAGTTGAAGTCTAATAAGCTGCGAGAACCAGAATGGGATCGCTCCTGCTGAGATGGTCATTGCTAGCTGGTGTACCTGCTAGTGTGCAATATAGACATATATTGTGCATAAATTTAAACGTGATGCAAGTTCCCGTTGGACCATGAATACTGTCTTTGGATGGTTAGGATGACGTCCTCGGGCCATGACATCCTGGGCTATCAAGTGCATTAAATATTTGCATGCTATGAAATTATGTTCTCGGGCTATGCGGATAATGCCTCCGAACCATGATGTCTTTGAATAGGTTGGTGATCTTTCAGCCCATGAAATGTAGAAGGTGGCGGTCTTTCAACCAATGCAAGACGTGAATAAAAGGTGGCGGTCTTTCAGCCAACGCAAGACGTGAATAAAAGGTTGCGATATTTCAGCCGATGCAAAAAATTTAAATGCGGTCGGCAATATTGCAGCCGTGCGAGAAAAATAATGTGGCGATATTTCAGCCGATGCAAAAAATTTAAATGCGGGCGGCGATATTGTAGTCGTGCGAGAAAAAATAAAGTGGCGATATTTCAGCCGTGCAGGGTGGAGACAGTGCTAAGTCTGGAAAGGCAGGAAAGTAACCTTATGAAAAAATATAAATGGAGACAGTGCTTAGTCTCGAAAGGCAGAAAAGTAGCCTTATGCAAAAAATGCAGATGGAGACAGTGCTTAGTCTCGAAAGGAAGAAAAGTAGCCTTGTGAGGAAAATACAAATGGAGACAGTGCTTAGTCTCGAAAGGTAAAAAAGTAGCCTTATGCAAAATGCAGATGGAGACAGTGCTTAGTCTCGAAAGGCAGAAAAGTAGCCTTATTCAGAATGCAGGAATTAAAAGATGAATAGTAATGAAATCTCTTAGCTAGTAGATGATAGCTAATAGCCGATTGCATCATTGTGGTTGCTAGGGATGTTGTGTACGTATAGCAGTTGTGAATAGGTGATGATTCTGAGAAGTTGCATTCTTGGGAAAGTATGAGTGCATAAATATACCTAACGATACTGCAAATTGAGTGCCTGCATCCAAAGAAAAATTGTGAGTTTTGTAGAAAGGGGGAAGGTTAGTTCGTCTTCCTGTGGCTCTTATCATTGTGTATCATTAGGGTGGCGTCGCTAAATACAGCAATTCAGATGCATGATTCAGTAAAAAATGTAACGTAAGTATATAATCGAAAATAATTTTCTTTTAGATGAACCGATTACTGCGATGTGGTTCAAGACATTGCAACTACTCTCGCTCCAGAATTTTGAGGGTCCTCCTCAAAATTCTGCCCCAGTTTACAGGGCTGGCAGTTCTGACGGCTGCGTGCGATGAATGGCTAAAAATCAACTTCGGAATTTTGAGGGTCCTCCTCAAAATTCTTCCCAAGTTTCCAATAGTAGGGGAAAATGAAAATTTTATTGAATTGTGACCGAACCCATAGAGCTGCCTACGTATCCCCTTTTAAACGGGAATCAGGTCAGGCGTAGTTCAGATTACATCATAAAGGAAATCATAAATTATTACACATAGTATCGTTTTACTGCATCTGAATTGATTAGCTTCGGCCAGACTTCTCCGTCCATTTCTGCAGGTATAAGGGCTCCTCCTGTTAGGACCCGATAAACCATGTACGGACCTTTCCAGCTGTGAGAGAATTTCCCTTTGGCTTCATCTTGATGTGGAAATATTTTCTTCAGCACCAGCTGCTCTGGTGTAATCTTCCTTGGTTTGACTCTTTTGTTGAAAGCTCTGGACATTCTGTTCTGATACAATTGACCGTGGGAAACTGCATTCATTCTTTTCCCATATAAAAGGGCTAGCTGCTCGTAGCGACCTTTTACCCATTCTGCGTCATCCAACTCTGCTTCTTGTATGATCCTTAAGGAGGGAACTTCCACCTCGGGGGGAATGACCGACTCTGTAACATAAACCAACATATAGGGAGTTGCCCCGGTTGATGTGCGGACTGTGGTGCGCTAACCCAATAAGGCGAATGATAACTTCTCATGCCACTGCTTATGCTTCTCTATCATCTTCCTTAGTATCTTCTTGATATTCTTGTTGGTTGTTTTCACAACTCCATTCATCTGAGGACTGTAGGCTGTGGAGTTCTTGTGTTTGATCTTGAATGCTTCACACATTGCTTTCATCAAGTCACTATTGAGATTGGAACCATTATCGGTAATGATCGACTCTGGGATGCCGAAGCGACAAACGATACGGTCACGGACAAAGTTTGCCACAACCTTTTTAGTTACCGCCCTGTATGATGTCGTTTCAACCCATTTGGTGAAATAGTCAATTGCCACTAGAATAAACGTGTGTCCGTTTGATGTGGCAGACTCAATAGGTCCGATAACATCCATTCCCCAAGCGGCGAATGGCCATGGTGAGCTTGTTACAGTAAGCTCATTTGGAGGCACCTTTATCATATCTATATGTACCAAACCCTCTATCAAGTTCGGGTATGCCAATAATGGAGATAATGCCTAGCTGATTTGTTCCGCCAAGAATATGTCCATCGCCGCTTGTTCTTTTTTTTCAATGCTTCTTCTTATCCTCAAATCTTTCGGCGGTTAGCAGGTCGATCGAATGTATTGCTGACTGTTTGACAAAATAAGTCTTGACATTCTTATGTGGAAAGGAGAAATACATTTGTATGTTCAAACCTGATATTGAGCAAAGTGATTTAATCGATTAAAGAATCATCCTTATATTTGAAAATAGACTATTTACTATATGTTATATATATTGAGAAACTCTTGAATAAGCATTATGATTGTTTAAAGATTAACGTGCTAGTTTTGTTACTAATTAAACTTGTCGTGATCTTTGATCGTATGCAATTATGGTGGTAGATGTATTTTGGTTTGTGATTTCTGTGATGTATTTTTGATTTTATGCTACGTTATGGATCCTGAACTTACAGTTACAAGTTCAAAAGTTAAGGACACTTGGTCTTGAACTTCGAGTTCCAAGTTCAAAAGTTAAGGACACTTGATCCTGAACTTAGAGTTACAAGTTCAAAAGTTAAGGACACTTGGTCCTGAATTTAGACTAACAAGCTCAAAAGTTAAGGACAATAGGTCCTGAACTTAGAGTTACAAGTTCAAAAGTTAAGAGCAATAGGTCCTAAAGTCCTGAACTTAGACTAACAAGCCCAAAAGTTAAGCACAATAGGTCCTGAACTTAGGCTAACAGTCTCAAAAGTTAAGGACACTTGGTCCTGAACTTACGGTTACAAATTCAAAAGATAAGGACACTCGGTCCTGAACTTAGACTAACAAGCTCAAAAGTTAAGGATAATAGGTCCTGAACTTAAACTTATAAGTTCAAAAGTTAAAGACAAGTAGTCCTTAACTTAGAGTTACAAGCACAGAAATTAAGTACAGGTGGTCCTGAACTTCGAGTTTCAAGTTCAAAAGTTAAGGACATGTAGTCCTGAAGTCCTGAACTTAGAGTTACAAGTTCAAGAGTTAAGGACATCTAGTCCTGAACTTAGAGTTACAAGTTCAAAAGTTAAGGACACTTGGTCTTGAACTTTATGAGCAGAAGGGTGTTTTTCTCCGGGCAGGTAAAGTCTATTAAAGCAGTGGCTAAAGACTAAAGACATTTTAAATAGTAGCTTAAAAGTAAATACATATGTTATTAGTGGCAAACCGTGCACTTCCTCCTAGTAATTATGACGATCTGTTTGTTTGCCACAATGTAATTGCAAGCGTACTGTTTGATTGCACAAGTGTAATTATACAGTTGGATAAATTTTAAATGAATTATCAAAACTTAAAAGTTAAAAATAATAAATATATATGCCTATAAATAATTTTTTATAAGTATAAATGTTATTAGATTTGTTATTTAAGATACATATTTTTTCTTGAATACATATATATATATATAGATATATAGATATATATAAAATTAATAATATTTATTTTAATTAATTATAAAAATTAAAAACATACGTTTTGTAAGAACATCATGGAATGTATGTTTGATCAAATAATACACTACCTCCGTTTTATATTATATGAGGTAGTTTAACTCGGCACGGAGTTTAAGAAAAAAGAAGAAGACTTTTAAAATTTATGGTCTTAAAAGCTTAAGGGGTAAAAAGTTTCTAGGGCCATGACATTTGTGTGACTATAAAAGCTTCTCATTAACAGAGTTGCGAACCATAATAGATCTGAAGCAAATCAAAATGACAAAGTTGCGAATGAACAAGCACTCAATGACGCTCTGAAGAAATTAGTTGCTCAACAAGTCAATAACGCTCTTCAGGCTTTTACCAGTCAGTCGCCGGTTGCACCACCGACACCAACTCCGGATAATAATACTCTGGAAAACCCACGTTCTAGATCATTAATTCAGGTAGTCGTGAAACTCCCAGCGAGTCTCATGATGGTGATCCAGGTAATAGTTAATTTTGATTTACAAAATTTAGTATTAACCTAGCAGAAATAGCTCAAAGAGAAAAACGATCGCGTAGAGCAAATACCTGGAGTACCGCCTGTAATAAGGGAATAAATATGGATAAATACTCACAACAACCTTGGAAGCCCAGTGCTGCTCCTCTGCCGATCCTAAGGAAATTCAAGATGGCTGATATCCCAAAATACGACGGCACAACTGATCCATGAGACCACGTGACTGCATTCACAACTAGCGTGAAGGGCAACGATTTAACTAAAAAAGAAATCGAATCAGTGCTGGACAAAAAATTCGGTGAAACACTCACTAAGGGAGCATTAATATGGTATTCTCTTTTGCCCGAAATTCTATAAATTCTTTTATTGACCTTGCAGATTCATTTATCAAAGCGCATTCGGGGAGCTCAAAAAGTCGAAAAAAGAATGGAAGATATTTTCAAAATAAAGCAAGGAGATTCATAGCTGCTTAGAGAATTTATGGACAGATTCCAGTGTGAAAGGATGATGTTACCACGCGTACCTGATAACTGGGCAGCTATGGATTTTGTTAGTAATTTAAATGAGAAAAGTTCAGAAGCCACGAAAGTCTATGCGAATTTGTAGCGACCACTTGGAATGATGTTTATAATAGATACAACACGAAGCTAATAATAGAAGAAGATACCATCTCCCAGTCTCAAAAAGAGGAGAGGGTAAGTTTGAGGTGTGCTGAAACTGAAAAAAGGTCCAGTAAAAATAGGTATGAGCCTTACATGGGTCCAGCAGGAAGAGACTCACGTTCAAAATAGGACAATTCGAGGTATGACCATAGATCAAGAGATAGAGAGTCGGTCTCATGATCAAGGTTTGGGAAAGAGAAAAACGCATGAGAGATGCGAGATGATGATAGAAGCTCGAAGGCTAAATTTGGCGGTTACAATTTCAATTTCAGCACATAAAAACTAGTAGCATTATTAAGGAGCATGAGTGATAAGGTGCGGTGGCCAAAAGAAATGAGATCAAATCCAAATAGATGAAATCTTGATTTCTGGTGCGAGTTTCATAATGATCATGGCCACAAAACGACATATTGTAGATTGTTGCAAGGCGAAGTTGACCATTTATTAAAGGCGAAATGGCTTCCTGATCACTTAAACTTGTAGGGCTTTTGAAAGCCGATACACAAAATTTGTGTTTTCCCATTTGAACACTCAAACTCATTTTTTCCGTAACTAATAAACGCATTTGATCATTGAGCCTATGCACGTGTATTATACATACACAGACGTGTCCATCCAGTAAGCAATTGACCAATCCAAAACTAAAACCCCACCCAACTAATGACATGTGTAATTTTTAAATAAAAATTGTCACCTATATTTATATTTTAAAAATAAAAATAGATACAATTAAAAAGAAAACACTTAAACCCTTCTAGTTTCCTCTTCCCCTTCCTCGTTCTTTCCCATCTCTCCCCCCTCCCTGCACTGCAACTCTTTCTTCTACTTCCATATCAGCACTCCCTTCCTAGGTTCTTCTTCGTCTTCTCCTCTCTCTATTTTTTCTAATTAGGTAGATTGCCGGAGAAATTTTCCGATGAGCACTGTCACAGAATTTATTTTCTTTAAAGTTGTGACAATTAATTTGTTGTAATGGCTAATTGGCGTGACCTCCTCAGCAGCAGGAATTGATTGGCATTGCTCTTGGGCGATTTGGACCACTGGAATGCCATCTCCTACCAACTGGAGCCGCCGGAGAGTTGCAGCGAAATGAACAATACGAATGCCATCTCCGACCCAGAATTGAACAAGGCAAAATGATTATTTTGAGTTACTGGTGCTTAATTAGCAACAACTCACGAAAAAAATAAGGCGAAATGATTTTGGCCTTTGCAGCTCTCCTACTGTGAATGATTTGTGGGTATGTTAGAAAATTAGAAGATGATGACAATTTTTAATTAAATGGTGAGGATAATACCTATGGCCTCTTCAATTAGGCCTTCACTTTCATCTCTTAATAAATTTTATGGGACCTCAAAATTCTGTGTTTCGCTTCTTCTCATAATTCTTAACAAAAGTTCAGTTCTTTTCATCTAGGTAGTGGTAAATTCTCTATCTTTTTGTTTTTCTTTTTTTGTTTTAGCCCTTAATATTAAATACCTTTTTATTTCTGAGTTTAGGTTATATATTTATTGAAGAGGAACTTGGGATTTTGAGGTGGGTGAGTTTACTTGCTAGAATGGAATGAAGGGCCTTTTTTTGTTGAGTTGCAAAGGCCATTTTTTAAATAATTTTTCGTACTTTTGGGAGTTGGGAAGGGGGGTTTCATTCTCCAGTGCATCGTGTTCCTTATGCGAGCTGCTGATTAGGACTGACTAACGCCACATAGGCATGGTCAATGGTCAAATGTATTTATTAGTTACGGAAAAAATGAGTTCGAGTGTTCAAATTGGAAAACCCAAAGTTTGTGTATCGGCTTTCAAAAGCCCTACAAGTTTAAGTGGCCGAGAAGCCATTTCTCCTTTATTAAAACAAGGATATCTTACCGGATTGTTTAGTGAAAAAGGTAAACAAGTGATAATAAGTGAATTTGACTATAATCACGCCTTAAATAATCACATTTTTATGTTGTTTTGATGATATATATGATGACAAAATGCTCTTAGTAGTGTCTTTTATGAATTGTAGGTACAAAATGGGT
>MU744675.1:2044-55866 GCA_026770625.1 Nicotiana glauca | reverse complement strand
TCAACAGTGATACAAAAGTATTTGGAAGCTGGTTCTGAGAAGTGAGTGAGTTTAAAGATAGCAGTTGTTAGGTTGGCTCTCTGTGGATTCGACCCTGAGCTTAATACTTGGGTTTTATTTGCAACGTCCGCAGAATCCTATTTAGAGGATATACTTTGCGCGTGATCAACAAGCATCCATGAAGAATAGGCAGGAGCCCCTTAAACCTCCTTCTCCAACATTATAAGCGGGGGAGAAAAAACTAACGGCGTGACATACACGGCGGCCAAGAAAGTTTCGAAGGTCACAGTTACACATGGAAAGCGGATCCGACATGTTTTGGAGGAAGAAAGTATTACATTTGATGATGCAGATGCAGACGGCATGCTAACTCCACACAACGATGCACTGGTAATATCCCTACTTGTACATGACACTAACGTGAAACGAGTTTTGATTGATCCAGGTAGCTCCGTGAACATCATTTTGCTAAGAGTATTAAACAAGATGCAAGCTAAAGATAAGCTAGTACCCAAGGCACATACTTTATCTGGCTTTGACAATTTAAGTGTCATAACAAAAGGGGAGGTAATACTTACAACATTCGCAGAGGGAGTTGTCAAAGATACGAAAATTCAAGTGGTAGAAATGGATATGGCTTATAATATGATTATCGGTAGACCATGGATTCACAAAATGGATGTTGTGCCATCTACTCTGCATCAAGTTATTAAGTTCCCTTCACAATGGGGGGATACGTGAAATCCGTGGTGATCAACAGACATCTAGAAGCATCAACTTTGTAACAGATTCAAGCCTAAAAATGAAGAAAAATAGCAATTACAGCATTTAATTGAGGATGCTGCAACACAAGCCTCAACTGAACATGGATGGGCAGATGTAGATTCGCCATTTAAGAACTGGAAAAAAATGAAAACATTAAAATGAAGATTGAAGAATTGGAGGATGTATAACTATTCTTACAATGGCCTGAAAGGAAAGTCTACATTGGGGCCAACCTAAGCCATGAAATGAAAGGTAAGTTGATTGAATTTTTGAAAACTAACGTGGATTATTTTGCCTGGTCCCATTCTGATATGACATGAATCTCTTCCGAAGTAATGACTCACAAGTTAAATAAAGATCCAACAATTACACTATCAAACAAAAGAAAAGAAAGCATGGATCTTTCAAAAATCAGGTGATTCAAGATGAGGTGCAAAAACTTTTAAAAATTGGATCTATTCGTGAGGTAAAGTATCCTAATTGGTTAGCTAATACTGTATTAGTACCAAAGAAGAATGGTAAATGGCGAGTTTGTGTAGATTACACTTACCTAAATAAAGCTTGTCCTAGAGATTCTTTTTCGTTATCACATATAGATCAACTAATTGATGCTACTGCAAGACATGAATTGTTGAGTTTTTTAGACGCATATTCAAGATATAATCAAATCAAAATGGATCCCCTAGATGAGAAAAACACTTCATTTATAACAGAAAAGGGGACTTACTGTTACAAAGTAATGCCATTTGTCCTCAAAAACGTCGGGGCCACATACCAAAGTATGGTGACCAAAATGTTCCAAGAACATTTAGTGAAAACCATGGAAGTCTACATAGATGATATGCTGGTCAAATCCCGATAGCGGGGAGTCATATTCAGTGTCTATATGATACATTTCAGATTCTCCGTAAATTCAACATGAAGCTAAATCCCGAGAAATGTGCATTTGGCGTTTCATCAGGTAAGTTTTTGGGATTTCTTATTTCTAATCGCGGCATTGAAGTAAATCCCGCGTAGATTAAAGACATTGAGGAAATTCTTAATATGCTTACGTATAAAAAAGAAGTACATAGACTGACGGGAAGAATTGCAGCTTTGGGAAGATTTATTTCCAAATCATCAAAAAAATGCTATAAGTTCTTTTCAACTCTAAAAAAGTAGGATCAGTTTAAATGGTCCGAGGAATGTCAGCAAGCGCTCAAAAACATGAAAGTATACTTGTCAAATACACAGTTGCTCGCAAAATCAAAAGATGGGGAAAGTTACTTATCTACCTTGATATTTTAGAGTTAGCGGCGAGTGTTGTTTTGGTTCGTGAAGACCTAGTAAACAGTCTCCAATTTATTATGTAGCAAGTCATTATTAGATGCTGAGACTCGTTATCCTCATCTAAAAAAACTTACACTTGCATTAATTATGACATCTAGGAAATTAAGACCTTATTTTCAATGTCACCCTATCTCCGTAGTAACTGCTTATCCCCTGCGTAATATACTACACAAACATGAGTTATCAAGTAGGTTAGCCAAGTGGGCCATAGAATTGAGTGAATATGACATCACATATCAACCTAGAACTACAATAAAGTCAGAGGTGTTAGCAAATTTTTTGGCCGATTTTAACCAAGGGATGCAACCAGAAGCAGAAAAAGAATTACAAATATTCAACGAGTCTAATACAGGAACTTGGACATTATTCACTAATGGTTCATCAAACATAAAAATGGCATGTATAGGAATTGTTTTGGTACCACCTACGAGTGAAACCATACGACAAGCCATAAAATGTCACCATGTTACTAACAATGAGGCATAGTATGAAGCTATGATTGCAGGTTTAGAACTGGCACGAGAGCTTGGCATAGAACAAGTTATAATCAAAAGCAACTCACAACTCGTAGTTAACCAAATGTTGGGGACTTACACAACTAGAGAAGAACGAATGCAACAGTACTTGGAAAAGGCACGTGATCTAGTTAGAAAATTCCAAACCTAGAAAGTTATGCAGATACCACAAGAGGAAAATGTCAAGGCAGATGCCTTAGCTAATCTTGAATCTGCAACGGAAGTGACAAATGATGAAAATGCTTATGTAATACATCTATTCCATTCAGTATTTGGTCAAGACAAAAACGAGGTAAATTTCAATAATTTAACTTGAGATTGGAGGAACGATATTATCACTTTTTTTGCAGTATGAAAATGTCCCCGAAGATAAGAAAAAGGCTCACACGCTTCGCAAAAAAGTTGCTCAGTACTGTTTAAAGCAAGACAATCTTTATCGTAAAATGTTCGGTGGTCCTTTAGCAAGATGCCTCAGACCTTCTCAAACAGATTTATTGATGAGAGAAATACACGAGGGGCATTGTAGAAATCACGCGGGAGGAAGATCTTTAGTGAAAACCATGATTAGAGCATGTTATTATTGGCCCAAAATAGAAGAACAAGTGGAATATTTTGTGGCTAAATGTGACAAGTGCCAAATATACTGTAGCAATATGCATAGGCCTGCAGAGTTGTTACATTCGGTCATTATACCATGACCTTTTATGAAGTGGGGGATGGATATCGTGGGTCCACTACAACAAGCAAAAGGCAAGGTAAGATTTTTGCTAGTACTCACTGATTACTTTACTAAGTGGGTAGAAGCAGGTGCTTTTAAACATATACGAAAAAAGAGGTATGGGATTTCATTTGGCAAAATATCATATGTCGATTCGGTGTACCAAAGGAAATCGTATGTGATAACGACCCGCAGTTTATAGGCACACAAATCACAGAAGTTTTTCAGAGTTGGCAGATTAAAAGAATTACTTCAATACCTTACTATCCGGTGGGAAATGGACAAGCTGAATCAACGAATAAAGTCATTAACTTGAAGAAAAGATTGCAGAAATCCAAGGGCAATTGGCCAGAGGTGTTACCGGGTGTTTTATGGGCTTACCGCAGAACAACAAAAATAAGTACAGGAGAAACACCGTTCTCACTTGTATATGGAGTTGAGGCCTTGATCCCAGACGAGATAGGGGAGCCAAGCACGAGATATACACTAGCAACTGAGGAATCTAATGGAGAAGAAATGCGAATAAACCTAGATTTACTTGAAGAAAGAAGGGAAGCTGCATTAATAAGGACGGCAACACAAAAGCAAGTTATGCAACAATACTATAATTCGAAAGCTCGCTTAAGATACTTCAAGATTGGGGACTTCGTACTCAAGAAGGTTTTTCAATCTACGAGAGCGGTTAACGCAGGAAAGTTAAGTCCAACTTGGGAAGGACCTTATAAGATTCACAGTATCGTAGTAAAAGGAGCATACGAGCTGGAAACAATGGATGGCAAGATTTTACCTTCACATTGGAATGTTGTTCATCTGAAGAGATACTATTTCTAAGGAAAAGAAGTATCCACGGGCAGGTACCCTCATTTTAAAATTTTATTTTTGAATTGTTAAAATTTTACTAACAATTTTAGATGATAGGCAAAAAGCTAACCCATACTACGTGATGAATCACGACCTGCAAGACACATGGAAAAGTATAAATTCTTGGTCTAGGGTTACAATTATTCTGATAGAAATTCAAACGGGTTAAGCAATATTCAT
The DNA here is from genome assembly GCA_026770625.1 of Nicotiana glauca. Lineage (NCBI taxonomy): Eukaryota > Viridiplantae > Streptophyta > Magnoliopsida > Solanales > Solanaceae > Nicotiana > Nicotiana glauca. Next base: position 51,498 of record MU744675.1, on the reverse strand, counting down.
CTAAGTTCGTACCTCTGAGTCTCGTATATTTTTCCTTTTCAGAAAAAGGACCGAATGAGGAGTATTCAAGTGCTCGAGATTTCATACTTCAAAGCTCAAACACTTGGGTGACTATACAATATACATAAGACATATGTATGAAGAAGGCAAAGAAGACTGAGAATAATCAAAGTCCAGTCAAAGCGCGAAAGTCTACTCATCGAATGAATCAAGTTCAGATCAAAGTTACGAGCCAATAGCACAAAGCCAGTCAAAAAACCTTATAGATTTCAAAATTTTATGATATCTAGGTTAAAGGCAATGTATAGAAATGGGTTATATAAAAAACCTTGGATTTTATTTCCTTTTTTGCAAATTTGTTGTAAAGAAAACAGTTACAAAAAAGTTATAGAAGTTATTTAAATGCATGTAAGACGTTATTTAGACTTGACAAAGTTCAAATGAAAACTTTATCAAAGTTTCTTCAATAAACATGTGTGTTCCTATTTCTTTTATCGTACATTTACACTATTATGAAGTTGAGACGTCTTCTTCATTAAGTGTCAAATATAAAAGGGCCCTCTTTTATAAAATTCATGTTTGATTCAGACATCCATAAAGTTAATAAAGCATTTTATAAAACAAAAATGCAAAAAAGATAAAATATAAACCCACGAATTAATTAACAAGTCCTTGAGTATAAAGGCAAGAACGAGCAAAATAAAAGCTCAGGATAACTAAGTTAAAACAAAAACTTCTTAATATTAAAAGTGAGACTAAGTATGAACCTAGTAATAAACTGTTTGTCATTTACAGGATGCCCCGAAAAAGTCTGGGGACTTGTTATTTCCAAAAGACTAAACCCTCAAATGGGACCGAGGGTTAAAACCACATTCCACCAAAAAAGAAAATAAAAAGAAGTCACATTTCATCAAAATTTCACTGAGGGGATGAAGAAGGATCGAAAGCAGTATCACTAGCAACAGAAGGTTCAACTTGGCTTGAAGGAGTTGGAGCATTCACCGTACCCATATCATCTTCAATGTGCTCAGGAGTATCAGTCACAGGAGAAGGAAAGTCTTGGCCTTGCTGAGTCTTTTCAATAGTTTCTTTTATCTTTGCTAACTCAGCATCCAAGTTAAAACCCTATTGGCTAGCCTCCACTAGGGTATCGTGGTGTTTGTTCAAAATTGCCCAGCTCACTTCAATAGCAGTCTTGTCCTCAAGAATCTCGTAATCTCTCTCCCATTTATCAATCTCATTTTTGAGCTTTTCATTCTCAACCAAGGCAGAATAATAAGAAGCTTGAAGAGGAGCACGTGAACTTCCTAAAAACGGACCTTATCAGAAGATTCACGGAGATCATCTTGGGTATGAGTTAGAGTTTGCACAAATTCACCGGCATAAACTTCTTTCTCACTTAGCAAAGCCCTCAGTTCTCTAATTTCTTCACTGGCCTTGGAGAGTTTCTCAGAAAAAGATGTTTCGAGGAGATTCTTGTCTTTGTCAGCTTGATTTGAGGAAGCCTTCTCAACTGCTAACTCTGAAGTCAAAACCTTCAGTTGCTCTAAGGTGCACTAGCTATCTTCTAACACTTCAATATCAATTTGAAGGCTTTCATATTGTTCTCTTCATTTGTCCTCTTCAACTTGATAATCATGCATTAACTGCTCCATATGAGAGACCCTCTTCATCATCTCTGTGCCAACAAGATTGATCTAAAAAAAAAAGGAAGGGTAAGAACCGTAATAGAAGAAGGGTGTAATAACGTATGCAAAGAAATGCCTTTAATGACGACTGCACTATGTCATTCATCCAAGTCAAAGAGTTGTAACTCTCAAGCTTGGATTTCTCAACTGGACCGATCATAGGTTTCAACCATACATCAACCCGACTTGATTTTCTCAAAAGGTTACCATCGGCAGGAACCTCGATGATAACTTGTTTCATAGATCCACTTCCACTTAAGGAACCAACCTCAGTATGATAGACAGTTGTAGGAGGAACTGTGGAAGGAGTCAAAACAGCTTGGGGTGGAGAAGCAACAACAGTAGTCACAACTGGTAAAGAAGATGTCACAGGAGCAGGCATGGAAAATGAGGCAAGGGGCACTTCATCAGTAACTAAACCCAAATTTTCACTATCAAACCCACGAGCAAAAAGTTAATCGTCAGAGTCACGAGCAGCCGCGAGTGTGTCATCATCGGAGATCACCATGGTGGCTTCAATAGGCTCGGTAATGGGAACAAAATGGGGATGAGACGCTTCATCGTCTGAAAATACACGTCTTTTGGCCCGTGGCCTTTTTATCAAGGAATCCCCATCCCGTTCCTCCCCCTCTTCAGAATCTTGAACTCTAGCAGCCGTCCTTTACGATGAAGAACCCAAGATTATCTCTTGATCTCTTTCCAAAGAAACTCTAGAAGCTACGACAACATCAAAACTTATACCTCAAATGGGAAATCCTGATAAAAAGAAGCATAAAAACAAATTCCAAAGGAAAAAGTAAATGAAAATACAAAGGATATAAGAGAAAAAACATTTACCATGAGTCTTTACTTTCCAACCAAATCGATGAGAAAGGGTTTTATAGGATCTACCTTCTATCGGAGCAACATTCAATAACTTTCCTACCTAACCACGAAATTGGGAATCTCATCCACAGTTCCCATAATTGCTGAAAAAGAGGAAAAAGTTAAATGGTAACAAGCAAAATAGAGAGAAAAGATAGAAGAAGTTACATAAAAATAAAACATACGTGCAAAATTCCACTTCTCAGGGAATGGAACATTCTCTTGACCCACTAAACCAACAGGTGGGGTAACAACAAACCTGGCATACTAGCCACTGTCTTTATCGTCCTCTGGGCTAACCAGAACTCTCTTGCTTCTCGCTACTAAAGTAAAAATTCCATGGCAGAAAACTTTGGGAGAATAAAGGTGAATCAAATGAAAGAAAGCAAAAGGCAAACCAGCCATGTTGGCCAAATGCCTCAAACAAGCAACGACCCTCCACACGATGGGGCCAATTTGTCCTAAACAAACGTCGAAAAAGCAACAGAATTTGATGATAACAGGGTCAATAGGTGGCTTTAAATTCAATGTAAAAGGGTACGTATATACGAAAGAAAACCAGTCAAGTAAGAAGTAATCCTTTGCTTTGCATTAGGAATTATAATGGGGAAATCATGACTCCAATGGCAATATCTACGAACAACAGAGATCAAACCTTCAGTGATTTGAGATGGGTAAATATCAGCACAATCTAAAGAAGACATAGAAGAAATTTGGCTTATGATGGATTCTCTATCAGTGTAAAAAGATAGTTCAGCAGGAACAATTTCATCTACCAAAGGTTCACGAAGATGTTCATTAGAGTCTTTACTTCTAGATGAAGATCTTCGGGAAAGAGAACCTCTAGTTCTAGAAGGTGGAGTAGAACTCATTGAAGGAAGAGAAGGGCCTCGTGATGATGAAGATCCTAAACTACGAAGTCTTCCTCCTCTCCTACTTCTAACAGGAGCAAGAGGAAGGTTATCAACAAATGGGACTCTCCGAGGGTGAGGGTTTGAAGAAGACATAGTAGTATGAGGAAGAAATAAACAAGAACTGAATATTCTAAACTTTTTATGAGAAAGACAAAGGTAAAAAGTTATATTTACACTCAAAAGCAACCGTCAAAGGAAAAGGTGTAATGACAAAAACGTCATGATGGAAGCTATCATTTCATAATCGACGAAGCCGTAAAAAGCCCTAAAAGGTGCTGAAAATTTGCAGAACCAATCGGGGAATGCCATGTGTCATGAACATTAAATGGAAGTGACATATGAAGCGTCAGTTCTAAAGAAGAATTAATAGCGGCAAATATCCCCGCTTTAATGAGGTCAACTTCCCAAATATTCTATTGATGAATAAATGGCAAGTGGGGGACTATCTGTATTGGGAAAAATTAAGTTCATATATAGAATTAATTATAAGGTAACACGTCATGACGCGTGGAGTGATCAAATGATGACAGTTGGCAAAGAATAGTTGAAAAGGCACGAGCTTCAACAGGCACGGGTGGAGATCCAAGAAAATCAGAGAGGATAGGTGCTCAAACCTCTTAATATTCGGAAGTTGTATCAGAAGAACGAACCTAAATAGCAAAAAAGGGTATAGATACGTATTACCGGTAATTAATAGGCATTAATTATGGAGAATGTTATGGAATCTGTATTGAATCAATTATGATTACCTATTATAACGTTACATTAAATGACATTAATTATCTATAATAGCTCTATTATGAGACAAACAAAACGTATTACTTAGAGATAACTATAAAAGGTGAAGACCGAACATTTGTAAAGACACAAAATACAATATATTGGAATATACTGAGTTACTTTGCTTTCTATTTAGCTATTATTTATATCAATTATTCCTATTTCTATCTGATTATCCGTAGCCCGAGTTCTTCTAAAATAAACTTTGGCTGAAATCCCTATTTTTGGTTAAACACATACATCAAATTCCAACATAATAAAAATAAATTCCAATACAACTTAAGATTAGGAAACATAATAAGTTTATAATCTCATTCAACAACAAAAATTTACTTTAATGACATCACTTATTATATGTCAAATTTATTAATGACTCACAATATTAGAAGATGTAGTTTCAAAAACTACAAGAATAACACAGTTGCGCTAAATGAAGAAAATAAGATAAATAAGAATAAAATATACGAGCAATTACATGGAATCACAATAAAGGTAAAAAAATAAAAGATAAATAATTTACAAAAAAATAATTAAAAAAGTAAAAAAATAAAAACTTACAATAATAAAATAAAAAGTTATAAAGAAAATAAATTAAAATAAAAACAAAAATGAAAGAAATTAAAAAGTAACCTTATTAATTACACAATTGTCACGACCCGGATTTCCTACAATCGGGGATCGTGATGGCGCCTACTCGTGGTAGCTAGGCAAGCCTACTGAGTTACCTTTCCATCACTAAAAACTTATTTTAACAATTCATAGCATCATTATAGAACATGAAATTTAATAAGAACAATAGCGGAAGTCTGATTTATAAATACGAATAATAATACGGAACATTCATTAATAGTCTCTACCCAAGATTTGGTGTCACAATACTCACGAACTACTAAGAATATACTAAATACAATGGTCTGAAAGAATATATAAGTTGTCTGTCTCGAAAATAATGAGGCAACAGTCTAAAAGAGAACATAAAGAAGAGACGTCGGGCCTACGGACGTCTGCAAGGCTACCTCGGTCTCGTGAAAATGAAAGCATGCTCCCTCACTAATGCTGCTGCTGCTCCTCAAAACCTGGACCTGTGCAAAAATATACAGAAGTGTAGCATCAGCACAACCGACCCCATGTGCTGGTAAGTGTCTAGCCTAACCCCGACAAAGTAGTAACGAGGCTAGACTAGACACCACATAAACCTGTGCAGTTATAAATATACAGGAGAAATCGAATACAAGGCAATTAACAACATGGGAGGGGGAAACATGCTATGGGAAGATACAATATTAACAGTAATCCCGAGTATCAAACTAAAGCAGCTTAGATTCACAATGAACAAGGAATCAATACTCAATACAAACACATGGTATCAATAACTGTTGCGGCGTGCAACCCGCTCCACAAATACCACTGTTGCAGCGTGCAACCCGCTCCACAAATACCACTGTTGCGGTGTGCAACCCGACGCATAAATACCACTGTTGCGGCGTGCAACCCGACCCATATCATTGTTCATGTATCATTATTGCGGCGCGCAACCCGACCCTCATATATCATTGTTGCGGCGCGCAACCCGATCCTCAATGTCATTTAACAGTCTGACTTCCCAAACAACAGTCACAATTAAGGGACATAAAAATAAGCAAATATTTGACAAAATCCCCGCAAGGGAAAGAATCCAATAAGTTCAACCAAACGTCCCAGCAAGGGAATAATCAACAACGCTTTCTCTTTCTTACTTTTCTTATCTTATAACCCACTCTACTATTTTGAGCCAACTCTCCAAAGAATCAAGTAATCATATCACCGTTCACATGTTATTCACAATATATAGGAATCCTCCAATAATCACGGAGTTCACAACCAAGTCATGATAATCACATTATAAGGACTCACGGTCATGCTAGACACCAATGTATAGATACTCGTCACCATGCCTATACATCATACTCGATCACATAGCAATTAGCAACACGACTCAACTCCATTCCCTCAAGCTAGGGTTAAACCAAACACTTACCTCAATTGCCTTGAAATCCACTTAATCCTCAATTATCGCTTTACCTCTCGGTTCCACCTCTAATTCTCTCGAATCTAATCACAAATTGCTCAATTACTTTAATACACACTGTATGAATCAATTTGAATGCATAAAAATAATTTTCCCAAGTTTTTTCCAAAAATTCCAAAAAATGCCCCCGGGCCCACGTGGTCAAAACCCGAGGTTCGGGCCAATACTCAATCACCCATAACCCCACGAGTCCAAATATATAATTTATTTTAAGATTCGACCCCAAATTGAGGTTGAATCACCCAAAATTCTCAAAACCCTAACTCTACCCAAAACCCCTAATTTCTACTTTGAATTCATGATTTAGGGCTAGGAAATTAATGATTAGTTGAAGAAATTAAGAGGGAATGAAGTTAGGAACACTTACCCAAGAAGCTATGGAGAAAGAAGCTCTTCAAAATCGCCTATGGAGTGTTTGAGAGAGGAGCTCGTGAGAAAAGTGAAGGAAATCCCTTGGGTACTATTATGTTTTTAAACATTAAAATAACTGGGCAAAAATGCTCTATGCGATCGCGGGGAAAGGAGTGAGATCGCGTAGAGTAGAGGGAACAGTGCTCTGCGATCGCAGAGAGGCAGTTGCGAACGCATATAGGGAAAGAAAGGGGGCTGGGCTTTGCACTATGCGATCGCGGAGGGAGAATGCGATCGCATGGAAGGACTTCTGAACTCTGCACCTTGCTCTATGCGATCGCGACCTAGCCTATGCAATCGCATAGAAGGAAATACCTGGGCACTGACAGCAGAATATCTGCAACATTCTCTAAAGGCCAAAAACACCCCGAACCACCTCCGAAACACTCTCGAGCCCTCGGGGCTCCTAATCAAACACACACACTAACTCAATAACATCCCACAAACTTACTCGAGCGATCAAATCGCCAAAACAACATCAAAATCATTGAATCAAGCCCCAAAATCATCATTTTCATTTCAAACTTCATAAACTTCCAACTTTAGATATTTAGGTCCGAAACACGTCAAATGACGTCCGATTTCGACCAAACTTTACAGAAAGTGCTTAAACAATATATAAGACTTGTACCGGGCGTCGCAACCAAAATACGAGCCCGATACCACAGTCTTTTGATAAAATTTCATTTCCATTTTCCTTAATAATTTTAGAAAAATAATTTCATAGAAAAATTCTTTCCTTGGGCTCTAGACCTCGGAATTCTACTCTGGGCACATGCCCGAGTCCCATATTTTTTTACAGACCTTCCGGGACCATCCAATCTCGGGTCCGGGTCAGTTTACCCAAAATGTTGACCAAAGTCAACTTTAATCATATTAATATCAAAATTCTTCAAATTTTTCACAGAATTTACATATTTTAACATAAAAGCTTTCTAGCTACGCGCCCAGATTGTACACGCAAATCGAGGCAAGTAAAAATGAGGTTTTCAAGGATTTGGAAGCACGAAACGAATGAGAAAATAGGTGATGACCCTTTGGGTCGTCACAACAATGTAATTACCACCAATTCTCACATCCCCTTGAGAATTGGATAGTGTAATTATACCTCTCCGATTACACCCAATTACATGCCGACCAAGTAACTACTTAACTTGATAAACATGCCGAATTATGTAATTATGCCCAATTACACCCAAATTCAATTCCTATGTGGCTTTCCAAACCTGCTCTAATGCAAGAAAAGTTGAAAAAATTTCTTTAAATAATTTGAGGAAGCAACAACAACAACAACAACAACCCAGTAAAATCCCACTAGTGGGGTTTGGGGAGGGTAGTGTGTACGCAGACCTTACCCCTACCCCGAAGGAGTAGAGAGGTTGTTTCCAAAAGATCCTCGACTCAAGAAAACAGAAAGACAAAAGGTAGACAATATCAGTATCACCACATAAATCATAGGAAAATAGAAACAACATTAAATTCAGAAGAAAAATGCAAAGCAAAAGCGATAGGTAGTAAATATGTTATGCATTGAAAAGCGTAATAGTAAGACACAATATTGCCGATAACTATCTTAGACAAAGGTACGAAGTAAGGCAAGACTCAACTACCTCATAACCTACAACTCTAATATTCGACCCCCACATTTTCCTATCAAGTGTAATGTCCTCGGAAATCTGAAGCCTCGCCATATCTTGCATGATCACCTCTCCCCAATACTTCTTAGGTCGCCCCCTACCTCTTCTCGTACCCTCCACAACCAGCTGCTCACACCTCCTTACTGGGCTTCTCCTCTAAACATGTACGAACCATCTGAGCCTCGCTTCCCGCATTTTGTCGCTAAGAATTTGAGGAAGCAAGTTTCAATTAATTTCGAATTTCAAAATGGAGAGTACGATACTTCTAGTGGACAAGAACAATTGAATAAATAAATAAATTGAATGCTTTATTTCAATTTCAAATTTGAAAATAGAGAATAATGATATTCCTTGCTGGTCCAGAACTGTTCTTTACGGTTGGTTTGAGATTTCCCTCTCCTTCCCTCACCCCCAAAATCTGGTTTAAAGTAGCATTTGTTTAATACCAAAAGTGAAAAGACTAATGGGTTAACTATATAATCAAGGAATATTTCTTGGTCATAGCTCTACATTAGTTGGTCAAATGTGACATTATTATTTGAGATTACAATTGAAGGTGTAAAAGCGTGGGATAGTATTTCATTATTGCAATTCGATTAATTTTGAGATTCTCATATATTTCTCATTTTCATATTTTCTGTCTATTAATTATTGTTAATTATTGGTCGTATTATTATGAATTAATAAATTAATAATGACACAAATTAATCGTGTGGAGGAGTAGCTCAACTGGTAAAGGACGGAGGACACCAGGACGCGAGTTCGAGGCCGCAGGGCCACGGCATTCTTTCCTCTCTATCTGTTTCATCATAACTCAATTTTAGTCCATTCTCAGAAAACCCTCTTACACATCACTCCTCAAGTTCAAAACCCTAGCTCCACCGTTTTCTCTCTCATTAAATATATTTAATTAGGTACACGGGGAACACGCTCTACTAGAAACAATTGATATTTGATTATTTTCTATCAAAGATCGTTTTTGAATGGTTCTTCACTGATGGCGTCATCGGCGTTCAAATCCACTACTCGGAGAACCACAGTAGGTGGAAGTCCCGCTGGAGCCGACGACTCCTCTGGCTCCTCTAGTAACAAAGCTCATCGCCGTTCTAGTAGTCTGAGCCGATTCTCCCACGGGCCTCGGCGCTATGAGGAGCCTGCGCAGGCTGACTTATGCTACAATGCTGCTCCCCGTGGGAAATTTGTTAATACGACTAGAGGATCGGGAGTTCCTGAAATTAGCCTTGATGATTTGGCTATAGAACTCTTCTCTCAGGAGGAGGAGAGAGAAGATAGTGACCGTGACCGTGGCCGCTCAGGAAGGCGTGCGTCGGAGATTGGGCATTGGGCGAGCGAAACGGCATCGTCGAGGAGGCGTGGTCGGTCAGTGTCGAGGCAGGGTTCGAAGACCTCTGCTGCTGATCGGAAAAGCGTTGCTGCTGATCGTTCCCGGAGTAACATAGCTACTTCAGATGCCAGTTCGAGGAGGAGGAGGTCGGTTTCTGCTGTTCGTTATCAGATTAGCGTCTCTGAGGTGAAATTTTTCTGCCCTGTCCTTTGCTTGTTGTCTATTCCCGAACTTTGATTAGGGAGTAGCACTGGAACATACCTCTACAACTGTTGGTGTTGTTCAAACAATTTCACCAAAGAGAATGCTAAACTAGGAGCATTCCCTAGGCGTTTGGACATGATTTGGTTGAGATTTGAAAAAGTAGTATTTTATGTTGAAAAAGGGTAATTGGAAGTTGAAGTTGTATTGGACAGTAAAACCAAGTTGATGTTTTGTGAGTGATAACTTGAAAAACTCGTAAAAGCTATTTATATGGAAGTCTTTCACTTCTCTTCCCCCTTTTTAGTTTGTGTGGGGGGGAAGGGGGAGGGAGGAATGAATTGAATTTAACTCAAACGGACCAAGTAATATACAAATCATCTTTTACTGATCAGATTATCAGTATAAAGAAAATGTAATATACAAAGTTATAAACACATAAGTACACTGAAACCTAATTGATCATGGCACCGGATAGTAGACATCTTTTTTGGTTATTAATTTCCAAGCAGGAAGAGTCCTTTTTCACCAAAACTTTTGTTGTTGTTCATCTAATGATGAATTCCTATAACGGCCTTGTCTTTATCAAAATATGCGGGAAGCGAGGCTCAGATGGTTCGGGCATGTGCGGAGAAGAAGCCTTGATGCTCCGGTGAGGAGGTGTGAGCGGTTGGCCGTGGTGGGCACGAGGAGAGGTAGAGGGAGGCCTAAGAAGTACTGGGGAGAGGTGATCAGGCAGGACATGACCCGATTGCAAATTTCTGAGGACATGACCCTTGATAGAAATGTTTGGAGGTCAAGCATTAGAGTTGTAGGGTAGGGGTAGTGGAGCTTTGCGCACTTTATTCCGGGGTTGAGGCGGGGTTGGATTAGGATTGATCTTAGATAGCTTGCAGTCTATGTTGAATTCACTTTATCCTTGATCTATCTTAGCACCGGGCCTTAGTTTCTGGTTATTGTTATTACATGTCATTTATCTGTTGGTTGTTATACTTCTGTTACTATTATGGTTTCGACTGTAGTGACTAATGAATTGTCTTCTTCTCTTTTCCTTTTCTTTTTCTGAGTACAGGGTCTTTCGGAAACGTCCTCTCTGCCCTTTCGGGGTAGGGGTAAGTTCTGCGTACATATTACCCTCCCTAGACCCCACTCTGTGGGATTTTACTAGGTAGTTGTTGTTGTTGTTGTTGTTGAATTCCCTGAATGTATAACTTCCCTGTATCATCAAAGAGAAACCGTGCATGAAATCCTATAACAAGAAACTATCAAATGAATGTTTTTAGTGCGCGTAAAAAATAAAGAAAAATTAAATTGAGGAGGCGCGCCTTCATTTACCATGTCTATTTTTCTATGCTATTAGCCTATTTTATGCAGAGATTTCTTCAAAGGTACGGTTACCCCCTTTAACTTCTTTATTAGTGTTATCCTAAATCTCAGCATGTGTATGTAACTTAGGATGTCTGATAATTTGTAAGGGTAATGTTTTCTTCTGGAAACTTTAAACTTGTGATAACATCAGTTAAGAAGTTTGAATCCCAAGTGCTTTAGAAGGTAGAAATAGCTGAAAACAAAATAATAAATGTTTGTTTCTAGCTACACATTACCTTTGTGGAGCATCTATCGAATGGTATTCTGTTACATTCTGTACTTAAAGTGTTTTTCCTGTTAACTTGGTTTCCAATAGAGACAAAAAATTTAAGAGATTACTTTTAATCTGTTACGTCTTGGTGGACTGCGTTACCCCGTACAAGTGCCGGTGGGAGGTAGCCGGCGGATTAGTCAGACATGCGCGCAAGCTGGCCTGGCTATCACCGTCATAGAAAAATGTTTTCCCTACTTACTCTATTATAGTGATGTTTCTTCTGATGTAAGTGCTGTTCGGTGAATTATCAGTGACTTAGTGTTAGGATCAGTTTTGTTATCCAAAAGAATAAGGGGGATTTTCAGTGGTTTTAAGTGTTGAAATTGGATTGCTATTATATACATGATTGCTGAGAGTGGTATAATTCTTGCATTGGATTGCAAGAGAATAAAGGGGACTATATGTGGTGTGTAACATTTCCCAGTTTTTTGTCTTATACTGCGGACTAGTAACAAATTCTCTTAGGCTTCAAGTTTTGTACTATTTGACGATGTCCTCCATCTTTAATAGTTTTAGTTCTTACAATGCAAGCTTTGCTTAATTTTGAGGACAAGCTGACTGTGACACAATTAATTCTGTGACAAAGCTCACCTCAAACTTAAATGTCCTAGTTCTTTCTTTATTAAAGGTCTTTATCTCCAAACAGTGGTTGGACCTACCACAATAGGTTATGGTAATTTTAATACTGATTGAAAACAGAATAGTGCAACATGCAACTTCTGGCACATCTACATTTTCTATTGGTGTATGTCCAGAAAGCTTTGGGTTGTTTAAGTATTATCTTTGAGTTCTTAAGATTACTGTTTAAAAAGAAGAAATAAGAGAAAACTAAAGGTATCAGCAAATAAAATTTGCAGTGGAAACACTTATTGATCAACAATTTTCTTTGTTATATGACAGAGTGATGCAGATCATTTTCGAAATTCCAGCAGCCAAATTGACATCAAGAAGAATCAGCGCATCAGGTTCAATGACTTCCCTTCATTACTGAAACCAACAGCTGTAAATAATACTCAATTAAGGAGGTCTTTTAGCCAAAAAGACATGTCACAATTGCGTGATGGCTACTCTGTAAGCCGCAACAATTTATATTTGATTATCTTTGAATAGTAGGGAACTTATTAGCTTAATGTATCATTTCTCAGTTGCTGTTGCCCTTTGCTCTAATAATGTTTTGATTTTTGTGTGTCACGACATGCCTTTTGGCAATGTTACTAATTATGTACTTCTTCATTCATATTAGAGTCACTCTTCTGCCTTGACTTACGATGACACAAAGGATGCTCTTACCTGTAAAAATGGCATCGAGAAAATGATTCGTGCAGTTTATGCACAGAAAAAGGTTTATTTTGTTTATCTGTCGAAGTAGTACACACTGACTTTTTTTTGTGCCTTATCGGTTGTTTTAAAAAAAATGTTATTGTTTTTCAGGGTGAGCATCCAAATGGGGATGTTGTGATTGGTGAACTGTACGAAGCAATGAGAAAAGAACTCAGGCATGCCGTTGAAGAAATCAAAACTGAACTTGAACAGGTGTGTGATTTAATTGTTCCATGAAACAAGAAAAATTACTTCCGCATAGTTAATGAGCTTGCTAACTATTTGATGTTTATTCATGCAGACCATGGGGAAGAAAACTAGTAGCGCCAAGGCAGGTCATGTGGCCAGAAAGAATCATGTAACAAAATTAGAGCAAGTAAGTTTTCTCCATGCTTACATTTTCCCTTCGCACACGGGTCGCTACGTTATGAGGTCTTTCTTCTGGTTTAATATTCTGCCTCCTTTTGCATACTGTTTCTAATTCTTCTTTGGCACTCACTATGTTATGCGATTTAATCCTTGGAAATTTAATGCCTCAACTTTCTTTAATATTAAAGTCGTAGAAGTGTAATCAAGATCTGCTCGATGAAATTTTGCAGGAAGACCACAGAGGTAGGGATCAGCAGATCGTCAAAGAACTTCCTGATACAAAAAATTCTGCTGTTGGGCAGAAACAACCACGTAGGAAGGTCTCTCCTTTTTTTTTTTTAAGTTGAACGGCAATTTCCAACTTTCTTGATTAGCTGTTAGTTACCTCTATAGTAGATCCTTTATTACAAGCTTTTTACAATTTTCCAGAGAAGCAATGATAGAAACAGGACATCAAAACAATTGAATGAGGAAGCAGAGAAGTTTTTTGAGGATTTCATTGCAAATATAGAAGATACAGATTTTTCTTCTTTTGATGGAGAAAGAAGTGATGCAAGTTCAACATTAGGAGGAATAGCTAAGCCAAGGGACAGTTTTACTTATGGGGAAGCAGTTAACCAAAGTCCTGCAGGAGCTAATTGTCATCCTGTTGGAACTGATGGGGTTATCTTGCCTTGGTTGCAGTGGGAGACAAGCAATGATAGTTCTTTCACTCCCAAGAATGAAGAGCAAACTCCTGTTAGTAGGAAAACGTCAATATGTGATGCAAGACAGGTAAACTGATACTTTGTTTTGATCTGGTATGCTTGTGTTGTGATGGGATATCAACTCCTACATAGGCACGTAAGGATAGATGTCTTTTATAGTAATATAGTTGGCAGAACTTAGCTCCTGTTAATTGCCCTATTGGACTTCGTCAGCTCCTTATCTTTAGCCTAGTTTTTGGCTGTAGAGCTGACTATGCCTTTATGTTTCTCTCTTTTGTGCTCCTTGCATCTTCTTGATGCCTTTAATGCTATTGTCTTACTTCGTCAAAAAGAAGAAAAAAAGGTGCTTCCTTTGGTATGACGTACTAGCAAGAAACTAGGTGCTGCCTTTGGTATGACATACTAGCAAGAAATTAGGTGCTGCCTTTAGCTATATTTGCCAGATGATTGGATATCTTTTTGGAATTAGTTTCTTTGGTTGGCTTTAAGTGGCCAAACTAGGAGGATGTTGACTCACTCTGGTCCGGTGAGGGGAAGTACCATCATTTTGCCTATTTGGAGATTTATCTTGCTAATACTTCTTCATAGAGAAGACCTGGAAGCCTTTCCATCCAAAAATGCTAGACAATAAACAAATTCCTTTGTTTAACACAAATTGCTGGAAGTTACTTTTGCTGCCGTGCCATTTAAGTTTACGGATTCACTTAGTAGCGTGGTAGCCATATAGTTTAGGAATTTTTACACCCTATAGAAAACCTTAGTACTCTATTTATCAATAATAAATACCATTTTAAAATATTACATCCTATAAATACCTTTTATCCTTTATAGCAAAAAATCTAAATATAGTTACATCCTACAATTAAGGCACCATATATGCTAACTATTATTTTTTTCTCCCCCTTTTTGTATTTTCTCTCACATAATTATCGCGTATGCAAACCCCGATACAATCTCTCTCTGTTTGCATACAACCAGACTCTCTTCTCCCACAAACCCTTTTTGATTCTCACTGCACCTTTCCCCCACCCGCATCCCCACCCCACCGACCAGAATTAGCACAATCCACGAAAACACAAAGAAAGATACAAACATAAAAACATTAAATCAGTTGACAAATTGCTTGGTGAACAAACATCACATGTATACAGCACAAGCGAAAAGCCAAAGAGCACTGAGGAGTTCATATTACCTTGAATAGAGAAGCCATTCCGTTTTGCACAAGCGAAAAGCCAAAGAGCACTAAGGCGTTCATATTACCTTGTACAGAGAAGCCATTCCGTTTTTGTAGATGTGTTAGGGGCTGACCAGCCGGAATTAATGGCTGACCGCCTGCCGGCGAAGTCATAGGACTGTTTCACTTTCTAGATCGCCTAAATCGCCTATTTGTATTTAGTTGTATTCGAATGTATTCTTCAGCTGTATTCAGGTCTAATCAGTTGTATTTAACTATTTTATTCAGCACTAGTTAGTTGTATTCAAGTGTTTTATACAATTGTATTCAGTTGTATTCAGTTATATTCAACTATTTTATTCAGCAGAAGTTAGTTGTATTTTGTTGCATTCAAGAGTTTATTCAGCTGTATTCAGTTGTATTTTTGTTGTATTCAAGTGTTTTATTCAGATGAATTAAGGTGTATTTTGTTGTATTCAACTGTATTATTCATATGTATTTCTCTTTATTCAGCTATAATCTTTATTATGTATCTTTCAAATACAGATTAATGAGGGATCGTTTTAGTTCGTTGAGTTAAATTAGGAGAATATCATGTGATTTTATTTCCTTCCGTTTTTAGCGCAGATACGTTACTGTATTTAATGTTAATTTCGCTTGAATACAGCTAAATACATGTCAAACTTAGCGGAAAATCCAGATTTTACGCCTATATTTTTGGTTGTATTAATGAATACAACAACTTAAATACATGAAATACATTGTATAAAACATAAAAGGTATCTATAACAAGTAATATAGCAAAGGGTATCTATAAATGGCTAATTAGACAAAAAAGTTGGTGCTTTATGAAAAATTCCCTATAGTTTATACATATATAGAAGTAGTAAATGCCACTCTCCCTTATGACATCTATTGTAACTTGGCTCCAAATTACCTTCTTGTAGGACGTCACCTTCCCTCAGAATGATAGTAGTTCCGTCAGCAGCCATGGGAGTTGGAGCCCAGCAACTGTGCATGGTCAACCGAAGAATAGAACAATCTATACAGTTGAAGATGGTGGAGACGTATCCGGAGAACTTGAAAGTTGCCAAAGTTCAGGATTTGATATGGCTGAATATAACAGACTTCAACGAAGTGAAGAGCTATTGTTTGCAAGGTACAGAGAACGAAATAGAATTAGTTCAGGTGGTCTTTTACTTTGTGGTCATTTTCTCTAGTTACTTTATGTTGCTGGGAGTACCAAAAACTTACATGTCATTCTTGGAAGTTGGAATGCACTACAAAGTAGTTCATACACGCCCACCGCGGGCATCCTATGTTTATTTTCCTTGCAATTCTGGAAGTGTATACTTCTCGGTTCATTTTTTCTGATCACTATAATATGACGGTAAGCAAGGTGGTGAATTCGAGACTCCCCAAGAGTAAGGTGGGAAGTTCTTGGAGGGAAGGATGCCGGGGGTTTATTTGGAAATAGCCTCTCTACCCTAGGGTAGGGGTAAGGTCTGCGTACACACTATCCTCCCCAGACCCCCTAAGTGGGATTATACTGGGTTGTTGTTGTTGTATAATATGACGGACACCCCCCTCCACCCCCACTAATTTCGATGATTGGTCCAGCGAATAAGTGAACTTCAAAGTGGATTTGTTGTGCGAAGAGTGCGTTATGACTCGTGGCCGCCTGCCTGGTGGGGGCGGCTCCTCCGTTGTGGGTAAGCGGGAAACCCGACTCTACGAACCCGAGGAAAGGCTGCACAGCACCCCCGCCCCCCCCAAAAACCCAACCCCAATCCCAAAATAAAAGATCCATATGGATCAATTTCTTTTTTTTGTCAAAACTTTGTGACGAACTGTTTCAATGATGCAACTAGTCATAAACTGGGAGAATTCGTCAGCAGCCCCAAGTCAACTAGGGATGATTTTTATTTCATATATAACTTCATATATTTTTCTCCTGCTTCAATGTCAATTATTTGCCCAAGGGGGCAAATCTTAACATGATGCATATAAATGTATGTTCACATTATCAAACTACGAATTAAAGTTTGATGTTTAATAGTGTTAATCCACTGTTAGTGGTTATCAATCGTAGAGTCATAGCATATTTGGTTTGTTTTACTATGACCAGCAATTTGCAAAAGTTCACTGTAACGTCTGAGGTTGAATGAGTTAGGAAAGTAGTGGAGATATTTCTATATTGGGGGAGTCTTATCTCTTATGTCAGACACGTGAATGGTAAGGACAATTGTACATAACGGGCAGACTTAATTCATTGGGTTCAATTGGGTTTTAGTATTAGTGCTATTGGGCCATTCAAAGGCAGAATTCGGGTAGGCCCAACTACAATTCAGTCCACAAGCAACTTAGTGAAGAGCGGGGCATTTGCATTTATACCCGTTTTTTGTGTCACATTTTAACTTGTGTCCGCTTTGCAAAAAAAAATTACAAGCGTACCCGTTTTTTCGCATAACTTCAGCACACGGGGCTGAAGTAATAAAGACAATCACGCAAAACTTCAGCATTCTAGTAGCCGGGCCTGAGTTTTTGTGTTGTAACTGGAAAATTTCAGCACTAAAGCTGTCAAACGGGTCGGGCCTACCCGTTACCGGACCGGCCCAGACCGGGACCTGACCAGCACGGTTCATAAGGGGCCAGGTGGGCTGGGTAGGGGGGCAGGAGGGGTTTGGTAGGTTTAGTTTTATTTTCCGGTTAACCCGACCCGGAAGGCGTGAACAGTACCCATCCAGTTAACTCGGACCGGAACCGGCCCGGTTCAACGGTAATTTTTTTTTTTGAATTTTACAAAGCAAGTGGGGCCCACTATCCGTCGGCTGACTCAGTTTTCAGAACTGATCCGTTGGCCAATGGATCTATTGAAGAAATGACCTTTTTTTTAATTTTATGTTTTTAACCCTTTTTTAAATTTACAAAATTAACCTTTTTAAAAACTATAAATACCCTCCCCCCTCTTCTTCATTTCTTCACTCAAATTTCATATCTCAATCTCAATTTCTCTCATTCTCTAATTTGCAAGACTTCAAGTCTCAATCTCAATTTCTCAAATCTCAAATCAGATCTCAATTCAAGTAAAATCATGCCTCGTACTTCTAGAGTGCGCTCATATGTTTGGCAACACTTTGAGGTGGTAGAAGAAAATGAAGGTCAGAAATTAAAGTGCAAGAACTGTGGTCAAGTCTTAAATTTTCGTTCAGTGTCTGGCACAAGCAGTTTAAGAAGGCATATAAAGTATTGTCTTGAGGGTCCTCCGTAAATTCGTATTTAATATTTTACGACAATTTGTGTTATTTTAAAATTATTAGACGTATTTATGCTTAATATTTTAGTTTGTTAGATTAATTTGAAGTCTTAATGTTTATGAATTTTGAAATAAATGTAGTACTTGCAATTTATAAGTGTAATTTTTTCCAACTTCCTTGTATTCTTTAAATTAATACAAAGTATTAATATAACTTACAATAGTTATACAAAATTCCAAAAAAAAATTAAAATTACACTAAACCCGGCCCGACCCGCCCCCCTCAACCCGTAACCCTTATGGTTCAATTTTTACCCGGATGAACCCGAACCTGTTAAAATCCAACCCGTAACCGGCCCGGAATCGGACCCGTACGGGTCAAAAAAACCCAGGCCCGGCCCACCCGTTAGTCACCTTTAGGTACGTCTGGAACTATGTTGTATGGATTTTCTTGAAGGAGGAGAAGGGGGAGGAGAAAGGGAGCTGAAGTTGTTTAAAAAGTGGGTACAAGTTAAAAGTTTAAAAAAAATGGGTATAGGTTAAATAGGGAAGACTAAATAGGGCGCCCTGTGCAATTTTTACGTGAAGAGCTTACTAATACGCATAAGTTAGAGTGAAGTGGCATGCAATTTTTGGTAAATTCAATTAAAACTTCTCAACTGATTTCTCTCTCTACCTAACTCTCGTCTTCTTCTTCTTCTTCTTTCAAGTTACTCATGGAGTAGTGTAGCTTTCATTGTAGAAGTAATATTGTTGTAATCCCAATTCTATTATAATCAATAAAGAAATCCTGCCTTTTCTCATTATCTTATTCTTATTCTTGATTACTAATTTTAGTATATTATAATTAGTATCAGAGCGGAATCCTGGCACCATGACAGTACCTGAAACTCGAGCAAAGGCCACGGAGGAAAATGACAAAAAACTGGAGACTTCTCCCAGTTGCATAGTTACATGGAGGAAATAAATAAAAATTGGAATCTACTGATTCTAAAATGGATGATCTAAACCACAAATTGGATGTAATGATGGAAAAATTATTCGTGAACAATGATGGAATCTTGGGTAGTGCTCCAGCTGAGATTCATCATTTGGATGGATCGAGCAGCAAAATGAGGATGGTGGAAACACAGGAGAATTCCGCTGGGAAATTCTACTCAAACCGTACTGCTGCTAAGATGGATTGTCCTTACATTGAAGATGGGAATCCCAGATCTTGGATGCGAAAATGTGAAAGGTATTTCTATTATAATTGTATAATTGAACCACAACAAAAGTTAGATACCGCAGTACTTCACTTGAATGGGAGGGCTGAGTCTTGGTATTTCTCATATTAATTGAGTAGAGGTATGGTGAGATGGCCTGATTTTGTTCAGAAAATCTGTAAAAGGTTTAATGATTCTGATAATAGTAATCTAAACCTACTGGGAAAGTTTAAAAGAATTGAGCAAAGGAGAACTGTGAATGAATATTTTGATAAGTTTGAAGATTTGAAGGCTTGGGTATTTATCAAACACTCAACCATTCCTGAAGAATTCTTTCTAGGAATTTTCATGGAGCACTTAAAAAGAAATCAGGCATACAGTTAAAATGCTTGATACTTTTTCCCTAAGTCAAGCCGTAGAAAAGGCTAGACATAAGGAAGAATTAGTGGATTCAATTAGTAGAAAAAACAAAACGAGTGGAGGAAAATAGTCAACTCAATACAATTCATACAATGGAGCATCAGGGAGTAGACCATCTGGGAATACATAAAAAGAGAATTCTTCTAACTCTACCATCTGGTAACAAGTTGTTTGAAGCAAGGAAAGTTAGGGGTGAATGCTATAGATGTGGAGAGAAGTACTTCCCAGGTCACTAATTCAAGGATAAGTAGTCAAATACCTTGCATGGTACTACTGACTAGGATACAATAGGGGAAAGCCAAGGAATGAAAGAAATAGAAGAAGCTGAAAATGGTCAAGAAGGGATAATTGATGAGGCCATAAGTCTCAATGCATTATCAGGGACTGTGACCTCTAATACCACTAGTTACGATTAGCCGGGCCCAATTGCATAGTCAAGGTTGTAAAGTCTGACTACCTTATTTTTTGCCGTAAAAGTATAATTGTAAATTTCTTTAGAACTTTCAATAACATTATTAGAGTAGCTTTTTTGCAAATCGTATGCCTCTTAAACTCTCAAAAATACAATACGTTTAATAATAGGTAATAGTAGAGCAGTCTATAACCAAGAATCTCAAATTTAAGTGCAGAAGCTTTGATGAAGTTAATGAAGAACGTGTAAAATATTGCAACTGTTGAGTACTATGATGCACGAATTTATTTAAGCTTCAACTAAGATCCGATCATGAGAGAGTTTTATTTGTGAAGTACACATGAGTCATTAACCTGGAAAATAAATTAACATATAAGAAGTTGCTAATGTATACAGTTCTTCTTTGTTTGATCTAAACTGAATCTTTTACTCTTTAGGAGGCCACTAAGGCTTTTGCTTTAGGCCCAACTTTTGAGGGGCCATTTCATAATAATAGTACATGTATATGCTACTTTTTCCTCATAAAACTTAAATACTATGGTATAAGAACTATAAAAAACTATAAAAAGGTAAGTAAACTTTTGGAATAGTACTTAATATGTAGAAAAAATTAGGTAACAACAATAACTTGTTTAGATCCTAACTTTCCTTTATATAAATTATTCTAGGTCTATTGGAATAAATAAGCTAAATTATACTTACGAAAAACTTATACTTTTATCTTTTTTTCCCCCTTGTCCAAGTATATTATTATACCATCAAATACAAGTCCTGTATTGCAATGCATATTTTTAATTACATGCTCTCTTTTTCACTGTTTCAAGCATTGCAAATAAGAAAATTTACGTAGTGATACTCTAATTTGATATAATTAAAGTTATCAAAGTCAAGAATCAAGTTTAATTATTCTAATTTTATTATATTATCTTTTTTTTTTCAATATAAATTTTTATATTTTTATTTCATAAGTATATTATGCCTTTTATATTTTTCTTACCTTAGATCAATAATGTATCAAGAAATATTTAATGAATTGGCTATATATTATCAACTAAAAAAAAATTAGTAGAAAAAAATTGATTATTAAAAGAATAATTAACGACAATGCAACTCAAGCATGGAGGGTGTGAAGATTTTCTTATAGATGTTTAAAATTAAGGCTTATTGTTATAGTTTGGCTTTAGACAATAAACTTTACTGAACCGCACTGCTTCTTCATCATGATATTTCTAAGTTATGCTCTAAAATTGAAGAAGTTCTTTCCTTTTTAATTATTTTAGTATTCAAAATTCTTTTATTTTCTTTAGTTAGTAAGCCTTGTAAAACATGAATTTCTTTATTTGATGAAATTAGTCTTTTTCATCAACCAATGAGCCCCATATTTGTTTTCTGTAATTGCCTTTAGTTGTACTTTTTGTAAAACATTATTTTTATTTTAAAAAGTTCAAAAATAGTAATTTAATTATTATTTAATACTATAACGTGATTTTTGGTCCATTTGTTATTCATGTCAGAATAAATGGTGTTAAAAAACTATTCAAATATAACTAATGAGTTTTGTATTTTCATATGATTATTGTTTTCAGTTTTATATACTTTTGATATTTCTCTTCCTAGATTTGGATTTCTCTAAATTTCTCTAAGATTTAATTTCTGACCTTCTGCGTAAGATGGAATCAACCATCTATGTTCATCTCTTTTGAGCTGTAAAAACTTTTCTCCGCTGTACATATTTAGTTTTTCTTTTTTAATTGTTTGATATATTTTATTAACTGTAGATCTCTAATGTAATTATATAAATCACTAACAATTTTAGGTATAACTTTGGATAATTTAAATTTTTAAAAAAATTGAAAATTTGTTCTTTTTCTCTTCAATTCCACTTATTTATACCTTACAATTTGTAATAGTATCACAAAAATAATATAATAATAGTGGTAATGAAACTGAAATTGAACAACTTTACTCTCAGAGAAATTAAATAAGACAAATTGCTGGTAAGATTTTATAGAATTTCAGCAAACTGTCATCTCAGCCGTGAAAGTCATTGTAAATTAGATTAATTCAATCATGCAACCAAGAAATTCTCCTATTTATTCATTCAACAGTCACCCCACCATGCATCAATTTTGAGCACTCATTACTCACAAAAACTGATCTTTTAATTTTTCTTTTTACAGGTTTCTAAGGATTTCCCTGCAATTAGGACATAACATAAATCATAAAGTTTAGGCGGGCCCTAGTTATACAGCACACTTAACGAACTACATCATACATGTTTAATGGAAAGTTTGAATGGGCCCATCTTTTGTTTCTTGACTTCATCTGCTAAGAATTGCGGCAGAAATGAATTGGAACTCTTTAAGTGCCAGGCATGCATGTTGATGAAACAGGCTAGTAAAGGACCTCAATTGTTGCTTCTAATATAAGAGAAATTAAATTGAAAGGGATATATGGAATACAAAAACTCATAATTCTAGCTAATAGTGGTAGCACCCATAGTTTTGTGGCCAGTAGTTCTGCAAAACAATTGGGATGTGTGATTAAGGAAGATGCACTTGTGAGGGTTACTGTCGCTAATGGTAGCCATTTGATGAGTTATCACTCATGTCCCTCATTCAAATAGAATATATATGGAATTGATTTTGAGCACAAGCTTAGGTCGTTGGATGTTGGAGGGTGTGACATGGTGTTAGGAGTGAACTGGATGAGGAGACACAACCCAATCTTATTTGACTTTATTGGCTATAGACTCCAAGTGAGTGTCAATGGTAAGAGGGTAGAACTGGAGGGATTCTCTTGAGAGGGTTAACTACAAGCTATGACTACTTCTGGGGTTAAACAATTGATGAAGAAAGGGAAAGTGATGTGGGCACAATTATTCTCAATATTAGCTAAAGAAGTAGAAGTTACAGAAGAGTTACCTGAAGAGATCAGATCAGTACTCCAAGACTTTCCCATGGTGTTTGCAGAGCCCAAGACCATACCACCAAGGAGGTACCATGACCACTTCATTTCCCTTAATCCTGATGCAGCACTAGTGAGTATCAGACCCTACATGTATAACTATTTTCAAAAAAATAAAATAGAGAAGTAACTGAAATGTTGACTAATGGAATTATTCAGCTTAGTCACTCTACATTCTCCTCACCAGTGCTCTTAGCTAAAAAGAAATAGGTAGTTGAAGATTTTGTATTGATTATAGGGAGCTTAATAAGATGACAGTGACAAATTTTCTCTACCATTGGTGGATGACTTAATGGATGAACTCAATGGATCTTGCATCTATTCAAAGATTAACTTGAGAGATGATTATCATCAGCTAAGAATGCTAAGAATGAGCGAGAATGACATTTTTAAAATTGCATTCAGAACTTATTTAGGGCATTATGAGTTCAAGGTCATGCTTTTTGGCTTGACCAATGCACCTGCCACTTTCCAAAGCCTAATGAATCATGTTTTCAAACCTTTATTGAGAAAGTTTGTGTTGGTGTTCTTTTATAATATATTAATCTACACTCCTACATTAGAAACTCATGCACTTCATCTTAGAACAGTGCTAGAAGTACTATAGAAGGAGCACCTTTATGCCAAATTGTCCAATTGTTCATTTGGGCAATTCAAAGTGGAATATTTAGGGCATATTATCTCAGGAAGAGGGGTAGCTACTGATCCTACTAAAATTGAAGCCATGTTGTCTTGGCCTGTGCAAAAATCTACCAAGGCTCGCAGAGGGTTTCTAGGGCTCACAAGCTACTACAGAAGGTTTGTTAAGTCCAATGGAGTTTATGGGTTTTCAATGTCTTTGTCTTATGCTTCTTATGTTTTGATAATCTAACAAACTTATTGTCAAGAACCAAATAAAGAACCTGACCCACTTGGTGTTCATTTCAAATGAACAATGTTCAGTCTGATCTCCAGAAAGTGAGTGACCAACCATAAGGAAGAATACAATAGGGACCTGGTCCCTGTAAGTTCTCCGACAGAAGTACAAGTCAACTGTACAACTGGAACGTAACAACAGAAAGTGACTATACGCAACTGTTACAAAGAGGAACACAATATGGACCTGGTACCTTAGGGTTCTCTAACAGAAGTACAAGTCAACTACACAGCTGGAATGCAACTGCAGAAAGTGATTGTCCGCAACTATACACGCGACAGTTAAGCAGACAGTGCAACAGTCATTTCTCAGTGGGAAGAAATGTGTACCAAGATTTGACATCACCATTGTGATGTATTTTGTAGTATAACAACCTGGTGCAAGGCACTGCATATTTGCTTGTGCATTTAGTGATATTCTCTCAAGCATCAAAGTGTTCATCCGACATTGAAGTCACTGGTGTGTCAAGAAAAAGAAGACAATTCCACTAAAGGATCAGTTTCACAATAAGTCTATGTGTATCCGTAGTTAAGTTGTAATCTGGTTATTTGTCCTTCATTATAATTCCTATCTTGCTTTCTTAGAAGCTACGTTTTAGGAAACCCAAAATCCATAAACTTTCTGAGTTTATGTTGTGACTAGGATTAGTCATAAGTTTAAAGTCATTGTAACTAGAGAGTCAAAAAGTGGCTTGTGGTGAGAGTACCACAAGTTAGTTGAGTTGAATCCTTTTTAATAGAGCTATTACAAAGTGGCTTATAATAGTGAGATTACAAGTTAGTGAAGTTGAAATCCTACAAGTGTAGGTTGTGGTTTTTGTCCCCTTGTGTGGGATTTTTCCACGTAAATATCCCTTGTCTCTTTTACTTACTGATTCATTAGTATTCTCAGTAGAAACTCATAAAGGATCAGGTTTTCTACAGTTTGGTGGACTCATATAAGTTAACAATTGGTATCAGAGCAGGTTCTTTCAAAAAGGTTAACACCTAGAAAGGATCTCAATGACTGCTCCACCTAACTTTGAGGAAGGACAATCAACCTACAGACCTCCTAGATTCAATGGTTAGTACTACGGCTGGTGGAAGACTCGAATGCATGATTTTATAATGACCGAAGATTCAGAACTGTAGGACATCATCTGTGATGGTCCACATGTTCCTATAAAAAAAGCTTGAAGAAACTAGACCAATGGTGCCGAAAGACGAAAAAGAGTACAGTGATATTGAGAGAAAAGTTGTAGAAAAGAACTATCGTGCCAAGAAAATCTTGGTATGTGGTATAGGACCCGATGAGTACAATAGAGTCTCAGCTTGTGATATTGCCAAAGAAATATGAAAAGCATTGCAAACCGCACACGAAGGAACTCAGGTTAAACAATCCAAGATTGACATGCTCACCACAAAGTATGACCTCTTCAGGATGAAGGATGATGAGTCTATACAGGATAAGTACACCATATTCACATCCATCATAAATAAGCTTCGTTCACTTGGAGATGTTATTCCCAGAAACAAGCGTGTAAGGAAAATCCTCATTGTTCTACCTGGTTCTTGGGAAAGTAAGGTAAATGCCATAATTGAAGCTAAAGATCTACAAACTCTAACCATGGATGAGCTGATTAGTAATATGAAAATGTACGAGATGAAAAGAAAGAAAGACAGTGAAAGGAGAGAGCCAAAGAAGGAAAAGAACCTGGTACTCAAGGCTGAAAATAGTGACACAAGTGAAGAAGATAGTGACATGGTCTATCTTACTAAAAGATTTCAAAATATGGTTCGAAGAAATGGTCGTATACCAAAGAGGGGAAGCTCAAGTAAGGCAAGGAACAATGATCTCTGTCACAGGTACGGAAAGCCAGGGCATTTCATCAAAGACTGTCCAGTTGTGAAACAGGAACAATACAAACAAAACCCTAACAAAGCAGCAAAAATGAACCTGGTTCCAGACAAACGATTCAATTGAAAAAGTGCAATTGACAATATTGTGAAGGTGGATCTTGCTGCTTCGGAAGACTCCTCCAGTGAATCAGAAAGGGAACCAGATGCAGAATACAACTCCATGATGGCAGTGGAAACTGAAGCAACGAAACTTGACTCACTGTTCGCGCTGATGGCTCAGTCTGATGATGATGATGAAGATGAAGAGATAAATTTCAGGGATGTTCAGAGAAATCTGAAATCCTACTCTTCTAAGAAGTTAAGATCATGAGCAAATTTTCTAATTGATGCCTATTATAGCCTTGATAATGATAAGGAGATCCTGACCATAGAACTAGGAGAAGCTGGACAATCTAGAGATGATCTAGTAGTCTGTGTATTGGACCTAAATGAGACCGAGCTAATCTTGAAAAAGAAAATGAAGCTCTGAATGAAAAAATCAATAGTGTAGAAAATGAGAGAGATGACCTGATGGTAGTGGTTGTTGATTTGAAGGAAACAATAGAAGGTCTTAGCAATAAGAAACATACTCTAGAAGAAAAAATTGTAGCTACTGAGCAAGAGAGGGATGATTTTTTAGTGATAATCACTGACCTAGAGGAAACTGTTGACGGACTCAGTAGAGAGCACATGACTGTAAATCTTGGGAAATGCAAGGAAGTAGCTAGTGAGACACACATCGATCTTGAAAAGGAATTAAATGATGTGAAGACTAATCTATGTGGTGAACTTGAGAAAAATCGGCAATTTCAAGCTGAATTGGAGAGAGCAAAAATTGATCTTGAGAAATCTCTGAAGTGGAACTGGTCCTCAGATGCTGTCCCTGCCATGTATTTGAACAATAGTGGAAACGGGCAGGGCATGGGGTTCCAAAGGGAGAAAACTCCTTACAACCCTCACATCAAGTACGTCACTGTTCCTGATAACTGGCCGTGTACCCACTGTGGGAATAATGGGCACTTTAAAGAAAATTGCCAAGCCATGGTTCAATCTGTTCAGAAAAACAAAGTGTTTACTGACAAAGTGACTACTAAAGAGGGACCAGGTACCGCTCGCAAGAAACGAATATTGCCTGCAAGTGTGAACACCTAATTTTTGCACTATTTTAACACCTCCTAAATTTATTAGTGTTTTTATTATTTAATAGATTTTTCAATTTTGTTTGTTTAATTGCGTAGTTTCGATCATAAAAATACCAAAAATAGTTTTTTTTTTCATGTATGCATTTTTAGAAATTAAATAAATGTTTAATAGGTAAATTAATCTAGTTAATTGATCATTTGAATAAGTTATTTAATTATTTTATTTGTTTTTTTAAAATTTAGTTTAGTAAGTTTGAATAAAGAAGAAATTGGGCTACATTTGAAAGATAAAATGGTCAAGAGTGCAAGATAAGGGGCTGCCATTGAAAGGGTCCAAAATGACGTAGTTTTATCTCAAATCTACGTCGTTTCATTAAGTGAAACAAGATCAAATCTTATCCATCCATCCTATCTTGATCCAGTGGATCTCATTCACTCTCGGCTTAGGTATTTAAAGCCTCAAAAATCTGAAAATTGTCCCCAATTTTACCCATAATTCTTCTCTCTTCTCTCTCTCTTCACTCTCTCTACGCCGCCCCAGCTCCGCCGCCCGCCGAAAATCGACGCCGCCGTCGGACCACCTCCAAACACCTCTAAATTCACACCATATAATCTCCACAACTTCCTCTTTCCATATCTCCAAACTAAATACTTCGAAAACCTCTCAAACTCCTATAATCTTAGATCTAGGAAACTTTCCCATCACTTTTTTTCCCAAATTCTTAAAGCTCCAACCACTACCACCCCCACAATACCTACATCAATGGATAGAGCTCCTAAAGACCTAGCTATTGATGCCAACTTCACCTTAAAAATCCGGCGACCAAAATCCAGCCAAATTTCGGCGACCTCCCCGAACACGCTCTTTTGGCATACCACTATTTCTTCGGCCACTTGATTTGTAAAATGATAAAAATACTATTCTTTTTCATGGCTGATTTTTCATTTTTATTTTTAATTTTTAGATTTTTATTTTTTGTCTATTATTAATTATTTTAGCATAAATTTTTGAAGTTTGAAATTCTAAGTTTTCTATTTTTGCACTTGTTGAAGTAGTAGAATAGCTTTGTATTGATGAAAATGAAGTAGTGAGGAAATACTTAAGAGTATATGGTACTTGTTTGTTTGTTTATTTACTACTTCAAGACTTTTTGAGTACAAAACTCAAAAGTCATTTGTTTGGTAAGAAAATATAAAATTTTGGACAGTGTTTGAATAAAAGTTTGTCTTTGAATAGCGAAGAACAGATTTTGTTTGAAATACTTGACAAGATTTGAACTAGAAAGTCTTGCTTTTTGAATTTAAGAGCAGACTTTGTAGAAAATCTGTCGAAAAGATTGATTTTTTAATTGAAATAGCTGTTTTGCTTTGATATAAAGGAGGACACTCCATACATTAAGGGGGTGGACACACAAAAAGAGAAAAAAAGAAGTAGCTATAATATCCCTTAGGAATGAAAAATTGTGAGCTTAGTTTGTTTTCTTGGATTTAAATCTCCCGCCAGTGTCTTTTGCTGTTACTGCTGCCCGTTTAATTATTTTTGCTGTTGATTTTGAAAAGAGCTGACTCTGCTGTATATGTTCTTGTTTCTGCTTTCCAGGTAATTTTCGGACCATGTAAACTCATAAAATTGAGGTGGAATGAAAAATAATGATGATGGGAAATATTAGTAGCTTCATCCTTCTATTGTAATTCATTTTTATATGCTCTTGAATGTTTGATAATGTTATAACGATATGTTAGTTAATTAAGTTGTGTTAAGCATCTTTAATTTTTTTGTAAAGTATTAGATATAATTTCACTGTGTATTTGGTTGTCTGAAAGGAGTATATATATTAAAAATTGAGCCCTTGTAGCTATGTTTGTCCCTTTGTAGTCACCAAGCTAAGTTATTATTATTATCATTATTAATATTATATTTTAGAGTCCCAATAATTTTTTTTTGTTAAGTTGTAGATTAGAAAGACAATCTATAAACTTATTTTTGTAAATAGTTGGCTACGGATTACAAACAGCAAGACAAGGCTAAATCTGTAACATGGTTTTAAAAGGCCACATCTGCAGATTTAAAGTCCAAGAGCATATGGGGTTTTGGATTTTGTCTTGGACATGAGCCCATTTGACTCCAACAACCCAATAGTGGGCTGCCCCATTCAATGTCAAGACAAACCCACATCTTACTAGTTTTAAGCAATGTTAATTAATAATTTTTTCGTATTAGTCTCATCTTTAAAATTAGTACTCATAACAATAATTTTCTTTCATTAGTTAAGTTGTAAATTATTATTCAAATCTTTCTTTAATTTTCTTTAAAAAAATAATAAATAATAAAAGCAGTTATAAAGTTAAAATTGCACATAGGTTTTAAGATGTTTTAAATCAGATAATTGAGCCAATAATAACAGTTGAGCGACCGTGCTAGAACCAAAGGGAGTTTTTCCAATTAAAGGATAATCGAAACGGGATTCACTATTAAAAGATTCAGAGTCGACACTTGAAATAATTTATGGTGTCCCAAGTCACCGGTTAAAATCCCGAATCGAGGAAAGATTGACTCTGTATTACAGTCCGCGAACCAGAAATCCGGGTAAGGAATTATATTAATCCGGGAGAAGGTGTTAGGCATTCCGGGGTTCCGTAGTTCTAGCACGGTCGCTCAACTGTTATTATTGGCTCAATTATCTGATTTAAAACATCTTAAAACCTATGTGCAATTTTAACTTTATAACCGCTTTTATTTTTTATTATTTTTTTAAAGAAAATTAAAGAAAGATTTGAATAATAATTTACAACTTAACTAATGAAAGAAAATTATTGTTATGAGTACTAATTTTAAAGATGAGACTAATAATAGAAAATTATTAATTAACATTGCTTAAAACTAGTAAGATGTGGACTTGTCTTGACATTGAATGGAGAAGCCCACTATTTGGTTGATGGAGTCAAATGGGCTCATGTCCAAGACAAAATCCAAAAGCCCATATGCTCTTGGACTTTAAATCTGCATATGTGGCCTTTTAAAACCATGTTACAGATTTAGCCCTGTCTTGCTGTTTGTAATCCGTAGCCAACTATTTACAAAAATAAGTTTACAGATTATCTTTGTAATCTACAACTTTACAATAATTTTTTTCATTGGAACTCTAAAATATAATATTAATAATAATAATAATAATAACAACTTAGCTTGGTGACAACAAAGGGACAAACATAGCTACATGGCTCAATTTTTAATATATATACTCCTTTCAGACAACCAAATGCACAGTGAAATTATATCTAATACTTTACAAAAAAAAAAATTAAAGATGTTTAACACAACTTAATTAACTAACACATCGTTATAACATTATCAAACATTCAAGAACATATAAAAATGAATTACAATAGAAGGATGAAGCTACTAATATTTCCCAGCATCATTATTTTTCATTCCAACTCAATTTTATGAGTTTACATGGTCCGAAAATTACCTGGACAGCAGAAAGAAGAACAAATACAGCAGTGTCGACTCTTTCCAAAATCAACATCAAAACAATTACACGGGCAACAACAATAGCAAAAGACAGCGGCAGCAGATTTAAATCTAAGAAAACAAACTAAGCTCACAATTTTCCGCTCCTAAGGGATATTATAGCTACTTCTTTTTTTCTCTTTTTATGTGTCCACCCCCCTTAATGTCAGATGGAGTGTCCTCCTTTATATCAAAATAAAACAGCTATTTCAATTAAAAAATCAATCTTTTTGATAGATTTTCTACAAAGTCTGCTCTTAAATTCAAAAAGCAAGACTTTCTAGTTCAAATCTTGTCAAGTATTTCAAACAAAATCTGTTCTTCACTATTCAAAGACAGACTTTTATTCAAACACTGTCCAAAAGTCTATATTTTCTTACCAAACAAATGACTTTTGAGTTTTGTACTCAAAAAGTCTTGAAGTAGTAAATAAAAAAACAAACAAGTACCATATACTCTTAAGTATTTCCTCACTACTTCACTTTCATCAATACAAAGCTATTCTACTACTTCAAAAAGTGCAAAAACAGAAAATTTAGAATTTTAAACTTCAAAAACTTATGCTAAAATAATTTATAATAGACAAAAAATAAAAATCTAAAAAATAAAATAAAAATAAAAATGAAAAATCAGCCATGAAAAAGAATATGATTTTTACCATTTCACAAATCAAGTGGCCGAAGAAATAGTGGTATGCCAAAAAAGGGTGTTCGGGGAGGTCGCCGGAATTTGGCCGGATTTTGGTCGCCGGAATTTTAAGGTGAAGTTGGCATCAATAGCTAGGTCTTGAGGAGCTCTATCCATTGATGTATGCATTGTGGGGTGGTAGTGGTTGGAGCTTTAAGAATTTGGACAAAAAAGTGACGGAAAAGTTTCATAGATCTAAGATTCAAGGAGTTTGAGGGGTTTTCGAAGGATTTAGTTTGGAGATATGGAAAGAGAAAGTTGTGGAGATTATATGGTGTGAATTTGGAGGTGTTTGGAGGTGGTCCGAAGGCGGCGGCGATTTTCGGCAGGCGGCGGTGGGCGGAGCTGGGGCGGCGTAGAGAGAGTGAAGAGAGAGAGAAGAGAGAGAGAAGAGAGAAGAATTATGGGTGAAAATGGGGATAATTTTCAGATTTTTGAGGCTTTAAATACCTAAGCCAAGAGTGAATGAGATCAATTGGATCAAGATATGATGGATGGGTAAGATTTGATCTTGTTTCACTTAATGAAACGACGTAGTTTTGAGATAAAACTACGTCATTTTGGACCCTTTCAATGGCAACCCCTTATCTTGCACTCTTGGACATTTTATCTTTCAAATTTAGCCCAATTTCTTCCTTATTCAAACTTACTAAACTAAATTTTATACAAACAAAGAAAATAATTAAATAACTTATTGAAATGATCAATTAACTAGATTAATTCACCTATTGAACATTTATTTAATTTCTAAAAATGCGCACATGAAGAAAAAAAACTATTTTTGATATTTTTATGATCAAAACTACGCAATTAAACACACAAAATTGGAAAAACTATTAAATAATAAAAACACTAATAAATTTAGGAGGTGTTAAAATAGTGCAAAAATTAGGTGTTCACAGCATGGACTAGAAAAGCCCTTATCCATCCCTTTTATCATAACAGGGGACCCAAACTAGTTTGGGTTCCTAAATATAACCCATAATTTGCATGTGCAGGGAACTGTGAGATGAAGCGAACTGCATGAACTATGGACAGTGGATGCTCAAAGCAGGGGACTGGAAGTACCATGTATCTCTTCTCACTGAAAGCCCTGCAGGAAGGGAATATATCCCTTGAAAAAAGGAGGGGGTACATTCTCAGTGCTGGAAAAGTTGGAAAATCTCCTTGACACTCAATTGAGAACGTGTACTATGTGGATGGCCTGAAGTACAGTCTCCCGAGTGTCTCTCAAATCTGTGATAAAGAGAACAAATTAGAGTTCTTATCAAAAGTGTACACAGTTACCAATATGGTAACTGGGAAAGTGGTCTTAGTGGCCAAAAGAAACAACAACATCTACGTTGCTGACTTTGAATCTCTACAAGCTGGTGATATGAGATGCTTGAAGTCAGTTGATGATGACGCAGAACTTTGGCATGGAAGATTAGGGCATGCAAGCCTCTCACTTCTGAGTAAATTAATTCAGAAGGATCTGGTTTGTGGTCTGCCAAAATTCAAGATTCACCTGGACACTGGTTCTTAGAACAAAGGATGAAACTTTCGAGGTATCTATGGTCTTTGTCAAGAAAATCCAAGTGAAGATAAAATTGAAGATATTATGCATCTGAGCTGACCACGGGACATAATTTGACAACGCCAAATTTTGATAAGCTTGTAACAAAAATGGAATCTTACACACGACTTGTCAGCACCAAGGACTTCATAGCAAGATGCAAACAACAACAACAACAACATACCCAGTAAAATCCTACTAGTGGGGTCTGGGGAGGGTAGGATGTACGCAGACCTTACCTCTACCCCAGAAGGGTAGGGAGTCTATTTCTGGGAGACACTCGACTCAACAGAAGAGATAATAATATCAGAAAAGAAATGCAAGAAGAGATCTGTAACAACAAAAAAAGCAAGAGAAGTAATAATAATATCTTAAAATACACCGAATAAGTGAAAGGGAGTGCCGTAATACAATTCTATGCAAAACAACAAAATAGTCTAAACACAACATAGACCGCTACCAACTATAGGCAAAACTCTATCATACTACCCGGTACAAAGAGTGAAAAACTATGAACTACCCCCTAGCCTACAACCCTAATGCTCGACCTCAACACGTTCCTATCAAGAGCTTTGTCCTTGAAAATCTGCAGCCGTGCCATGTCCTGCCTGATCACATCGCCCCAATTCTTCTTAGGCCGCCCTCCATAACAAGATGGTGCTGCTGAAAGAAAGAACAGAACTCTGGAATACATGGGATGGACAATGCTCATCGACAGTGAAAATTCTGGGAAAAAGCAATAACCTCTGCTTGCCACTTGATGAACGGGTGTATGATCAGGGCCCTTCTGAACAAAACCCACTATGAGCTGCCAAATGGAAGAAAACTAAAGACAACTTATTTGAGAATATTTTTGAATGAAAATGCCATGTTTTTAACAACGGGAAGGACCAACTTGTGAAGTTTAATGCAAAAGGCGATGAAGGAATCCTTCTAGGATACTCCCCAGAAAGCAAATACCACAAAGTCTACAACAAAAGAGCATACTGGGTGGAAGGAAGTATTTATGTGATATTCAACGAGACACCTTCTTCTAACAAAGGAGTAAACAGTGATGATCAATATAATGAACCATGTCTGGCACCTAGGAAATATCCGAGGTTTCAAATGGGAAGGCTGATATGATGAGTAAGATGAATGAGACAGGTGAAAGACAATGCTACATCCGCTTCCACTTCTCATAAGGAACCTGGTACTTCAATTACTACCACAAAAGCTGAAGAAAGAGTGGAGATGCAGTGCAAGGCACTCCACAAGTAACAGAACAAGGATTAAAGGGAAATCAAATTAACCTACCAAGTTCCTCTACCATTCAAATCTCAATCCCAAACTGGAAACACAAAAGCTCCCATATAATTGATAACATAATCACTCCTCTTCATTCCGGTTTCAAACAAGAATAAAAAATTCAAAAAAAAGATTTTTTTTCTAGTCCCTTATGTATTTCCACTCCAGAATAGAATTCAAAGTCAAGTCCCAAGGAATCCTACGTGAAGGCTGCCAAAAAAAGTTTGAGATATCTTAAGGGAACTCAGGACCTAGTCCTGTATTATCCCTCAGGTAACAGTTTTAACCTTATTAAGTATGCTGATGTTAACTATGCTGGTTATCTTGTGGACAAGAAAAATACTTCTGGAATGGCTCACTTGCCATGATCATGTCTCATCTCTTGGGGTACAAGGAAGCAAAACTCAATGACTTCGTCAACAACTGAAGCAGAATGTGTAGCGGTAGTATCCTGATGTGCTCAGACCCTATGAATTAAGCAGCAACTGGAAGATTTTGGGGTTTTTTCTAATGGTATACCTTCTCTATCCAGTTCAAAAACAAGAGGACCAAGCACATTGAGGTGAAGCATTATCTTCTGAGGATCAATGCGGAGAAAGGGTTGATTTGTGGAAAGTCCTGTGGCATAGAAGACCAAATTCCATATATCCTCACCAAAGCCTTGAGGAGTGAACATTTTGGAAGAAACAAGGTGAAGTTGGGGTTATTGAAACCTAATGGAGAACCTGATTCTCCATCAGTTGGCTATGAAAGGCAACTTCAGGTAAAATTAGCTAAAGTATTTTCTGGCGAAGCCTAACTCACATTGATACCATTGCAGGTAAACACGCATGACGATCATAGAAGCTAAAGGTACAGTTGTAAACTGTGAAAGAAGATTTGCTAAAATCTTTTTAAAAAAATATTCAGGCATCAGGTTCCTGTACCACATGTTAGTAGTAATGTGCTTGTTCTACATGCCTTCTCAAAAATGTTAACAAAATTAACTAAACTGCCACATCATCCGACTTTTCAAAGTTTGCATGTCATGTCTTGTCTTTCAAATCCCTTCATCTCCTCTGCACGATAACGTTTTCTCACAAACCTACCGCCATTTTTAGAACCCATTTCTCTCTCTTCTCATCATTAGTCCTTTTTCCAATAAAACCTTCTTTCTCCCTCACAGCAAGTCATGAACCTTCATCTCTTCTGTATATCTGCGATTCTCTCTTCATCTCTCTCTCACTCTACTTACCTACCAAATACTCCCATAATGGCAATTGAACGATTGCTTCCCTCTCCACCATTAACACTACTCCTACTTCCCTATCATGCTTAAAATCATTCCCGAAAATTCACCATTACACTCCTTCCAATACTAATATATCCACACCTGGTTCCTCATATTTTCCTATAGTCTCTCCTTTTTTGACAAACCCTGTTTTCCTTCCATGTATTGAAAACCCTATGTGTCATCATTCCTCTGATCTCGTCAAAGAAAACTCAGGAGGTTTTACCTCTTATGTGTCAGAGGTATCTGAGGATGATCCTGATCAGTATCTGAACTCCTCTATTTTGGACTTAGTGACTCTCACTGAGTCACCAGAAAAGGAAGCAGCGCATAACATCATGGCTATCGCTGCTAAGAGTCTGATGAATGAAGGAGCATAACTCTAGTCTGAGTATCAGGTGGAAGAAACTCCATTCCTTGGCGATGTAAGAACCATAGTACTTCTCGAGTCTTTGGCTCATGAGACGTTCCCAGGAAAACATACTGAAGAACCTAATTCTCTTCCAGGCAAACCCACTTCTGCAACACCTGATCATCCTAAGCTCTTAGAATCCCCCTCCAAGTCACCCACTATCAGGTCACAACAGAAAGAGGGCTTTGAGTCTACATTGCAGAAAAGTAGGAGGAATGTCAAGACAAGGAAAAAGAGGTTGATGAATCAAGGGGAATTAGTTACTGACAAGAGCGTTCTAGTAAGTGGGGTTGACAAAAATGCTCCAAAAGAACTTGGTTCCTTAGTGAAACAATCTACAAAAGCTCAAAAGTCTATGGATAAAGATTTCGATGAAACTATTGAGAAACAAATTGGTGCATCCATGAGGGGCAACAACAAGTCTAAGAAGAGTCCAGTTGATCAAGCCATGTATGAAGATGATACTCTGTGTCACGACCCAATTCCAAAATAGGTCATGATGGCGCCCTATACCATTGTCAGGAAAGCCGACACGGAAGAACATAATTAAATTCTTACTTTACTTTTATAAGAGAAATAAGTGAAGCAGATTCTCGAATTTAAATATAAAGTCATAAGTGATCAATAAAGTATCGAAAATGATTATACAACCCAAAAATAAATATCTACTAATGTGTGTGCCAAGACCTGGTGTCACAAGTAATAGGCATCTAGTAGAATATAAAAAAGAGTGTCTCTATCCTACTGTCTGGGATAGAAAAGACATCAAAAATAAGAAAAGACTCCATCCGACTGCTGAACAGCATAGGAAGGAAGTAGCTCACCGTAGAAGTCTCGGTTTACAACTCAGGGGCGCACACCAGACTGGTAGCCAGATGTACCTGCCTCAGATACTGTACACTTAAGTACAGATGCGTAGTATGAGTACATAAACAATATGTACCCAGTAAGTATCCCGTCTAATCTCGAAGTGGTAGAGACGAGAGGTCGACTTGATACTTACTAGGGTCAAATAATATATCAAAGTGCTATGCTAAGCATGAGAATCCCCAATAATCAACAATTTATAACAAGAAGTATAAATCATGTTCTTCATAATATTCCAGCTAACTATTTACATTTCTAAATATTGGCAAAACAATTCAAGTATAAGTTTCCACATAGATATCATATGCACATTATGCCGAGGCAACGACCCGATCCAACAGAAATAAACTGTGCACTGCCGAGGGTCTGACGACGTGAACCATAGATGCATCTATTCATACCAAGGCGATCGGCCTGATCCACAAATAACAAGCAATATCAAGAATACACACGAAGGCACATTAATATTCAATAATGTCATATAAGAGTTCAACAAGTATACATGTTCGCTCTTATTCCTTTCCAAGTCTCTAGCATATCCTAAGTGATCATATTAGCAACATAATATAGAGATATTCACAAGTATAGCATGATGTGGGTCCTAAACTACCCGGACAATTAACATAATAGTAGCTATGCACGGACTATTGTCACCTAGTGCGTACGTAGCCCCCGCATTTAGCAATAATTACTCAATTATTATTCCTATGGGGACAATTCCCTCTTACAAGGTTAGAAAGGAGACTTACCTCGCTCTAAAGTATACTTCAAATGGCAAGAACGAGCCCAAACCCTTAATTCGGATCCGAACGATCCCAAACTAGTTAAATTAAGTAAGAACTAATTAATATAGGCTCACAAGATCAAATTCTAGATATTTAAGCAATTTCCCAACCATTAACTCGAGTTTCCTAAATTATGACCCCGGGCCCACGTGCCCAGATTCCGAGATTTTTCGAAGAAAGTTGTTCTCTACAACCTAAGGATCAATAATATATGATTTCTAGTTCATTTCGTAACAAATTTCATGGTTAAGTCAAAGTTTTATTAAAACCCTAGGTCTTCCTCTAACCCTTTGATTTTACCTAATTTATAGTGTTTAATCTACCTATTATGCAAGTATTTAAACTAAAGATGAGTGGAATAAACTTACCTCACAATGATAAGTGAAGACCTTCTCCCAAAAGCTCCCAAATCGCCCAAAGAAGGAGTGAATAAATGATAAAAATGGTCTCGAGCTCGAATAAAATGAACCTCATTGCCCAGCGATTTTCGCATCTGCGGTCAGGGGACTGCATCTGCGGTCCCACATCGGCGAGAATGTGACCGCATCTGCCAAAAGGGGAAGGGAAGATGGGACCGCATCTGCGGTCTCAGGGCTGCATCTGCGGAGCCGCACCTGCGGTCCCGCATCTGCGATGGAAGGACCGCTTATGCGATGGAAGGGTCGCACCAACAGTCCCGCATCTGCATTCCAAGAACCGCAGATGCGGTTATGACAGAAGTAGCAACCTTTAGCCCTTTATCAAAATTTCCACTTCACTCGAGCCTCGTCTGATTGACGCTTGGGGCTCCCAGGCCCCGCCCGAACATACCGACAAAGTCTGAAATTACGAGAAGGACCTACCTGAACCCTTGGAACACCCGAAAAAACGCTAAATCTAGGAATCACCCCCTAAAACCAAATGAATCAAACTTATGAACTTCAAGTTCTTAATTTTCCTCTAGCGGGTCAAAATGCCCTTAAACAACTCGGATTGACACCAAATTTTACGGGCAAGTCTCAAATGATATTTCGGACTTGTACCAGGACTCAAAAACCTAAAATACGAGCCCGATACCTAGGAAATCAATGATTACTTAGTTTCTTTAATTCCTTAAAACTTCAAATTAACAATTTCTAATAAAAATTCATTACTCGGGCGAGGGACCTCGGAATTCGATTTCGGACATACGCCCAGTCCCATATTTTCCCACGAACTCTCTGGGACCGTCAAATTACGAATCTATTTTCTTAAAATGTTGACCAAAGTCAAACTTGGTCTTTTAAGAGAATCCTAAAGAATCAAATGGGCATATTTCACTCAAAACTCTTCCAATTCCCGAACCAACCGTCCCCCCAAGTCGTAAGTTAGCTAAAGCAAGCACGAGAAGTTTTATTTAGGGGAACGGGATTCTAAAAGGCAAAACGACCGGTCGGGTCGTCACATTCTCCACCTATTAAACAAACGTTCATCCTCGAACGGACATAGAAAGGTACCTGAGCTGCTGAATAAATGGGGATATCTACTCCGCATGTCCTCCTCGGACTCCCAGGTCGCCTCCTCAACTGGTTGGCCCCTCCACTGGACTCTCACCGCAGAAATCCTATTGGACCTCAGTTGGCGATCCTATTTGTCAATAATGGCAACCAAACTCTCATCCAACTAAATAGTACTGAAGTCCAACATATGGGATAGGTNAAAACAAGCTCATAGGCAACCTCCCCAACTCGCCTCAACACCTCAAAGGGACCAATAAACCTTGGGCTCAACTTGACGTTCTTCCCGAACCTCATAATGCCCTTCATTGGCGAGACTTTCAAGAGAACCTTCTCGCCAACCATAAATGATACATCACACGCCTTTTGATCCGCGTAAATCTTTTGTCTGGACCGAGATGTTCGAAGCCTTTCCTAAATCAACTTTACCTTGTCCAAGACATTCTCTACCAAATCCGTGCCATATAACTTAGCCTCACTGGGCTCAAACCACCCGATAGGAGAACGACAATGTCGACCATATAAAGCCTCGAATGGAGCCATCTCAATGTTGGACTCATAGCTGCTGTTGTACGTAAACTCAGCTAAAGGCAAGAACGGATCCCATTGCCCTCCAAAGTCAATCACACATGCTCTAATCATATCCTCTAACATTTGAACTTTCCTCTTCGAGTGCCCGTCGATCTGAGGATGGAATGCTGTGCTGATCTCTAAACGGGTCCCCAACTCACTCTGAACAGATATCCAGAAATGGGAAGTGAACTGAGGGCCTCTGTCTGATATGATGGAAATAGGCACACCGCGCAACCGGACTATCTCCCGTATGTAGATCTGAGCATACCTCTCCGCTGTATAAGTAGTCGCTACTAGAATGAAGTGAGCCGACTTGGCCAACCTATCCACAATGACCCATAATGAATCAAACTTCCGCAAAGTCTGCGGCAACCCAACTACAAAATCCACGGTGATGCGCTCCCACTTCCACTCTGAAATAGGCATCTGCTGAAGTAGGCCACCCGACCTCTGGTGTTCATACTTGACCTGCTGACAATTCAAACATCTATCCATATAATCCACTATGTCCTTATTCATTCTCCGCCACCAATAATGCTGCCTCAAGTCACGATACATCTTCGTGGCACCCGGATGAATGGAATATCGCGAACTGTGGACCTCTTCTAGAATCCTCTCCCTCAGACCATCAATATTAGGAACACATAGATGGCCCTGAAGCCGCAAAGGACCATCATCTCCAATAGAAACCTCCTTGGCACCTCCCTAAAGTACCGTCTCTCTAAGGACTGTCAAATGTGGATCATCGAACTGTCGGGCCTTGATCTGCCCCAATAAAGAAGACTGAGAAACCACACATGCAAGAACTAGGCTGGGCTCTGAAATGTCCAACCTCATAAGTCTGTTAGCCAAGGACTGAATGTCCACAGCTAGTGGCCTCTCCTCTGCTGGATTGAATGCCAAACTACCCATACTCTCCGCCTTTCTACCTAAGGCATCCGCGACCACATTTGCCTTGCCCTGATGATAAAGAATGGTGATGTCGTAATCCTTCAGCAACTCAAGCTACCTGCGCTGCCTCAAATTAAGATTCCTCTGCTTGAACAAATGCTGCAAGCTGTGATGATGGTATAAACCTCACATGACACCCCATACAGATAATGCCTTCATATCTTAAGAGCATGAACAATCACGGCCAACTCTAGATCGTGCACAAGATAATTCTTCTCATGAAACTTCAGCCGACGTGAAGCATATGCAATAACTCGCCCCTCCTGCATCAATACACATCCCAAGCCAACACGTGAAGCGTCGCAATATATGATATACATCCCCGAGCTGGAAGGCAATATAAAAACTGGTGCTGTAGTTAAAGTTGTCTTGAGCTTCTGGAAGCTCTCCTCACAATCACCGGACCAACGGAAGGGAGCACCCTTCTAGGTCAATTTAGTCAAAGGTGATGCAATAGATGAAAAGCCCTGCACGAATCACCGGTAATAACTTGCTAACCCCAAGAAACTCCTGATCTCGGTCATTGAAGTATGGCGTGGCCTACTCTGAACTGCCTCAATCTTCTTGGGATCCATCTTAATACCCTCTTCTGACACCACATGCCCCAAGAATGCCACTGACTCTAGCCAAAACTCATACTTGTAGAACTTCATATAGCTTCTACTCTCGTAAGGTCTGAAGCACTACTCTCAAATGTTGCTCGTGCTCCCCCAGGCTACGTGAGTATATCAATATGTCGTCAATGAAGACGATGACAAACGAATCAATACAAGGACTGAATACCCTATTCATCAAATCCATAAATGTCGCTGGGGCATTAGCCAACCGAAAGGACATCACCAAAAACTCGTAATGGAAATATCTAGTCCAGAATGTAGTCTTTGGAACATTCGAGTCCCGAATCTTCAGCTGATGATAACCTAACCTCAAGTCTATCTTAGAGAACACCCTAGCTCCCTACAACTGGTCGAACAAATCATCAATACGAGGCAACAGATACTTGTTCTTGATGGTGACTTTGTTCAACTGGCGGTAATCAATGCACATCCGCATAGTCCCATCCTTCTTCTTCACAAATAACATTGGTGCACCCCAAGGCGATACTCTGGGCCTAACAAACCCATTCGCCAACAAATCCTCAAGCTGATCCTTCAACTTCTTTAACTCTTTAGGAGCCATACGGTACAGTGGAATAGAAATAGGCTGAGTGCCTGGAGCCAAATCAATACAAAAATCAATATCACGATCCGGAGGCATGCCAAGAATATCAGAAGGGAAACCATCGGTGAACTCTCGTACTACTGGTACTGAATCAATCGTCGGAGACTCTGCGGTGATGTATCGAACATAAGCTAGATAAGCCAGACACCCCTTCTCGACCATATGCCGAGCCTTCAGGAAAGAAATGACCCGACTAGGTGTATCATCTGTGGAACCCTTCCACTCTAACCTCGGCAACCCTGGCATCACTAGTGAAACAGTCTTGGCATGGTAATCTAGGACGGCGGGATATGGAGACAACCAATCCATGCCCAGGATGATCTCAAAAGCGATCATACCAAGCAACATGAGATCTGCTCTAGTCTCGAAACCACAGAATGTGACCACACAAGACTGGTAGATCCGATCCACAACCACAGAATTACCCACAGGCGTAGACACATGAACATGAGTGCCCAAGGGCTCAGGAGAAATAACCAGGAAATGAGCAAACAGAGATGATACATATTGTGAGCACGTGATTTTTGTCCTATATGAATTACTCCCACAAATTCAAAACAAAACAACTCTTTTTCATTATTTGCAATTTATGGATTTTGGTGGCATTTCCTGTTAGTTGATGGCCTTTGTTTGTGCATGTTTATTGTTGTTTGAATCATGAAAAATATAAAAAATACGCATAATATTTGCATTTAGGATCTAATTTCATATTCTAAGGATTACTTAGTGGTTTAAGTCGTTTATAGAACAAAATTTAAAAGAAAATAACAAAAATAGTCCGTTTTTGCATTTTTAATTGTTAATTGTTGAGTCTACTTTTAAATATGATTTAATCAATTTTGTAGGAATTAATTAGCTTAGTTTTGACAATAAATTAGGTGTCATTTGAATTTTTGTATTTTTATATAAAAT
Organism: Nicotiana glauca; assembly: GCA_026770625.1. Taxonomy (NCBI): domain Eukaryota; kingdom Viridiplantae; phylum Streptophyta; class Magnoliopsida; order Solanales; family Solanaceae; genus Nicotiana; species Nicotiana glauca. The sequence goes on along the minus strand of MU744675.1, from coordinate 8,674 downwards.
TAGGAAAAATACAAAAAGGAAATACAAAAAATAAATAAAAAAATAAAGAAATAAAAACAAAAGCAATTAAAAATGAGATGGTATTAAAAGACTCAAAATTGGGCTAAAATGGTCTAGCCCAATTCATTTTCGCCCAACTCAATTAAATTACCCGGTCCAGATGCCCATGCCCTTGAGACAAATTAAACGACGTAATATAGGGACCATACTACGTCGTTTTGGGTTATAAATGCCAAATCAAATTCAGACCGTCTATCCACTCTTATCCAATGGCCAGATTTCATTCTTTGATTTTAATAAGGTTGTCCTAAAACCCCATTAACCCTAGAACAGACCCCTCTCTTCCTCGTACCAACCCCCTCCCTATAACGCCGATAGCCCTCCGCCGTGCCCCACCGCCGGCCGGAAATCGCCTCCGACGACGGCGATGCTCCAAACAACCCAAAAATCACACCCCTGATTCTCCTCATCCTCCTCTATCCAAATCTACCATCGATTTTCCTCAAAACCCACCCTAGGCCGTCGAATCTCCGATCAAAATCTCCGGCCAAAACTTAAAGTAACCCAATCGCCACCAAATTAACACCGTATAACCGCCTGAACCTCCTCTACACAAACCCCATAACCACTTATCTCGAATGTGGCTGGAACGGTTCGAATCTTCAGTTGAAGTTTTTTTGGCAAACCCTAAGTTCTCCAAACCATCCCAAATTCACACCACACAACCCCCAAACCTCCCTCACCCCTAATCCCTAGCCAAATCTCCTCGAATCTGAGTATAAGCGCCGGAATTTCAAATCTAGGGTTTTGGACATCAAGGCTGTTTTGGGGAATTCAGGGTTCGATTGGTTTTAAGTTAATGTTATATGCTTATTTCATACTAAATAAATATATAACATTAACTCGAAGCCAAATTTGAAAGTCAATCGAGTCTGAAGTAAAATATGTAAGTTTTTCTTCTTGATTTGATTTCTGTGTAGTTCTGTTTTGATTTTATTTTAGTTTAATATTGGTTTTCGTTCTTCTCTTTTTTAAGATTAGTTTAATTTTTTGTTTTGAGTTCGATTAATCTGCTCGGCTTATTTTGGTTTGAATATGTTTGATATATGGTTCAATTTAGTGTTCATTAGCATAGGTTTAATTTCTTTTAATCTGTTTTAGGTCAATCCTGTTTGGTTAATTTTTAATTCTGATTTGTATTAATGTTCGTCTTAATCTATAATCCTTTCTTAGTTTTATTTAGTTAATTTTTTATTCTAATTTGTATTGATAGGTGTTAGTCAATCCTGTTTAGTTGATTTTGATTCTAATTTGTATTAAGGTTGATTGGGTATAGCTGAATAAACTACCCCTTTTAGTTAACTATAGTTAAATATTAGCTAAGGTAAAGGGTTTGGTTGTGTTAGTAATTTCAGGGAGGTTTTAAGGGTAATGTGGGCATAGAAAAGGGTAGTTTTATTAAGAATAGTAAATTCAAAGCCAAGGTAAGGGTAGTATAGGTATTGTATAGGTGAAAGAACACCCTAGGTCCTTCTAGAAAGGGGGTTTAGTATAAGTTTCAGACTTTTAAGAGCAGTAACTTGGATAACAAGTCAAAATTAGAGGTTTAATAAGTAAAATCTAAAATTAAAAGGGAGGGAAAATGGGTAAAAACTTCCAGAACCTTCTGCCCCATTCTTTGCCTATAAAAGGCACCCCTAATGCCTTCACTAACAAGTTTAGACACCCTTGGGAAAATAAGAAGTTTTGGGAGCCATCAAAATTTCCCCTAAAAGCCCTTTCTCTCTTTTAATTTTCAGATCTGTATTTTGAAATTCAAATCTTCAAAAAATCCAAAAACATTAGAATACAGAAAAATTCAAAAAATAATTACTGTTTCATTGCCTATTCCAATCATTTTTCGAATTCCTCTTTGGTTTTCTTCATTTTTGCTCTAAGTTCGAGTTCTAGAAGCTTTTTGGAGTTGTTTAATGACTTGTCCGAGTGAATGTGGTTTACTTAGTTTGGATTTTGATTGAGTTATGTACCAGTGAAGTTCTAGTGCATTTTAAGTTCAATCTCAAGTAAATTTGGGTGCATTCGAGTGATTTGTGGTTGAACTCTAATCTTCGTTTGGTTTCAAATGCTTTCTGGGTTGTGATTCAAGTTCCTGGGCTGTGCATTTGCTATTGTTTTATTATCGCTTGGTCTGCTGTTGTATTGTTGCTGCTGATCTCTTCTTCTATTAAAATTCCATTTCCAGGTACACGACTCGAGACTCTATGGCTGTAGCTTCACATGATTGAAACTTAAAATTAATGAAGATTGACCAAATGTCTTATGTTGCTTTTAATTGATTCATTGTCTGTGATTTGAATTTAGACACTAGTTCAATTGTGTGGAACAAAATTAGTTTTGTAATCATATGAACTAGATTCGAACAGAGCTGTTGTATAATTTGAACTGAAATTGGACTGTGTTAGCTATCATTTGGTACAGACTGTTAGGTAGTATGAGAACTTGTGTTCCTCATTAATTGTGGATTTGCATGTTCAATATTTCTGTTATTTTGAAAGTTTTTCTGTGATTCGTTTATTGTGTAGTAGATGTTAGTTACATTTTGTGGACTGAAATATGGATTTCTGTAGTTAAGGTAGTTGTACTGGGCTGAACTAACTTGATTGAATAAATTGATGTGGTCATGAGTATCCATAGAGTCAGGTAATATGAGGCTTAATTTGTAATTCAAATGACTGGCAGCTTGTTAGATTGAATAATTGTATATTGTTCTCCTTGTTATAATTATTGACAGCAATTTGGATCAATTTAGGTTTAAATCTTCATGAGTTCGTTAACCCTCAACTAGTGTTAAATTGAAGATTTCCTGTTATAGTCGCAATAAGGATAAAGGCTTTGTATTCAAAAATTAATTGACTGCTTGGACTCTCATAGTAATTAGGTAGAAGATCATTTGTGAATTATAAGTGTAATCCGGATATTGAAATGAATTAGAATCCTGATTTGGTGTACTTGTCAATTGGTCAAATTGCCATAAACTCAGCACGTTGATGTGTTATGATTCAATTTGGTTCCTTAATTAGCATTAAAACCTTGTCTGCATTCACTCCTTGGTTCTGGGCTCAAACGTGAGGCCCAAGTGCTGCACCGTTAAATTGAATAATGCCTTTTGGGCCTGGGTTCCTCGGCAACAGGCCCAAGCTGCCAGTCCTTTTTTTTTTTTTAAAACAGGCTGGCTAAGATCTGTTTTGTCCCTTTCATAAATTGATGGTTGGGACAATTTTATTTGAATCATAAGGAGTCAGCCCAGTAGATATTAAGCAATCAGGTTTTCTTTTGTTTAGAGACAAATACCAAGTAGAAAATCATAGCCACTTAGGATTAACCTTTCGATAAAAATAATGAGACGAGCCTCGTCAAATAAAAATACAAATTGCGGGGCCCTCATTCAATGCTTCATGAAAATATTTTAGACTTCGGGATGGGCCGTTTAGCGAATTTCACGGCCTTCCCCAAAATAATGATACGTTAGACTCTTTAAGCGCGGTTTTAATAAAATTACATTCCTAAAATTCGGGTGCACATTTATGTGACCCAAATCCAAATCTCAACGGAGTCGAAATGTGTTGACAACCATGGGTGCACTGGTGCGACGTGGTTTGAGGCATATTTTCACGACGTTGCAATTCTTAAAATAAAAACAAAGCGGGTTACTAATAAAAGGCACATAAGTTAGAATATGTTTTGAAATCAGATAAAAGCAAATACAACAATTGAGCGACTGTGCTAGAACCATGGAATCCGGGAATGCCTAATACCTTCTCCCGGGTTAATAGAATTCCTTACTCGGGTTTCTCGATCATGGACTGTTAAACAGATTCATAATTTCCTCGGTTCAGGATTCAATCGGTGACTTGGGACACCATTAATCTCCCAAGTGGCGACTCTGAAATCTTAATAATTAAATCTCGTTCCGATTGTCCTTTAAGTGGAAAATTCCTTTACGCCCTTGCGAGTGTAGCGTAAAAGGGAGGTGTGACAGCTCTGGCAACTCCGTTGGGGATTAAACCCAGAACTTCGGTTCAGGGTTCAGAATTCGAGCTCAGAATATTTGTTGTATTTGGTTATATCTGATTGTTCTACATGCTTTCATGATTAATGTGCTAAATGTTTACCGCTTTGATTGTCACACCTCCTTATTTTAACACTACTATACCCGCGAGGGCGTAGAGGAGTTTTTTCCAATTTAAGGACAGTCGGAACGGGATTAATTATTTAAAATTTTTAGAGTCGCCACTTGAGAATATAATGGTGTCCCAAGTCACCGGTTTAATCCCGAACCGAGGAAAGTTTGACTCTGTTACAGTCTGCGAACTAGAAATCCGGATAAGGAATTCTGTTAATCTGGGAGAAAGTGTTAGGCACTCCCGAATTTCGTGGTTCTAGCACGGTCGCTCAACTGTTGTATTTGTTTTTATCTGATTTCAATTATATATTTTCAATTATGTGCATTAGTGTTCTGCTTTTCAATTTTAAGAAATTGCAACGTCGTGAAAATGCATTCCTTAACCACACCGTACCAGTACGCCTATGGTTTTAGATACATTTCGAATTCGTTGAGAGTAGGATTTGGGTCACATAAATGTGCATCCGTACTTGAGAATGTATATTAAAATTGTGCCTAAGATATCTACATCTTATTACTTTGGGAAAGACTTGTGAAATTAGCTAAACGGTCCTTCCGAGTCTAAAGATTTTATAATAATTATTTGAGGGCCCCGTGCATTCTTGCCTTATAACGAGGCTCATCTCATTGTATTTTTTAGAGGTTACACCTATAGTGCACTACGTTTTCTATCATTTGTTTTTGCTTTGGTCTAAAATAACTACTAATGTTGTCTAATTACATTTTTATTTGGTATTTCATTCACATCCAGGCCACTACGTGTTTTGGGCCTGGAAATCAAACCAGCAAAGGGAAATGCACAGTGGTGCATGGGGTCGATTAAAACCCGGTTCGCATTTACGAGTTCATTTTTTATGGGCTTAGAAGCCATCACAATTGGATCTGGGCCTCCTGCCTGATCAGGCCCAAATTGTTAATAAACCCAAAACAGGTTCAAACGTTTTCATTGAACTAATTATACATGTAAACAAATATTGTGACTTCAAAATCAGAAACTAACTAAAAGCATTAACACTGATTTTTGTTTGGACACTACTGTTTAAGTACTCAGGTTAACTAAGTCTGATTCACTGATTCGTGCTATTATTTATCAGTTGAAGCACTAATTATTCAGATGTAAAATTACATTATCATTTTTTGCTCGACTGGAAACATTAAACTAATCTACAGTAAACATATTCGAGTTAAGGCCTGTTCATATTTAAATTCCTGTTTCGCATCATACTAATGAGTTTTATCATGAGTTTAAAACCAAAATTAGTTTAAACAACTCAGGATCATTAACGAAATTTAAATCTAACTAATTCATACTTTTCAACTGTTAATATGAAATTATACTAACAAATGCATTTTCCATTACATTCATGGTTTAATAGTAAATGAAGATCTGAAAATCTCAATTTAACGGGCTTTACCAAGTTTTTTTTTTAAAATCTAAAATCTAGTAACTTCTTTTCTACTAATCTACTTCATGTGATTTCTACATGAGTATCTAAACTAACTACTTTACGGAATTATTAGTTCGAGTCCGGAGTTAATACAGTCCATAGTCCAGATTATACATATAATTTTCTGCAAATTACATATAGATCTATAGCATTCTATATCTACAACATAAACAGAATTGAAACTAACAAAACTAAACTAATAGTTTTATATCTTCAGAAGTTTTGGTTACATCTTCGAAAGTTCAGAAGTGTACCTGGACAAAAATGAGACAAACTCAATGAGTCTAAGGCAGAAATAGAGGAAGAAGACCAGCAATGACAGGACTTCAGCAAGCAATAACCAGCAAATCCACAGCAATAACACAGCAACAGAATCGATACCAAAACTTAAACCAAACAGCTTCTTAAGGAAAATCACAGAGCAAACAGCTTCAGCATTCGATATCAACACAGAATAGTAGATGAAAACACCAGAACTTAGAAGATTTCCACTCGAAATTGAGATCAAAGCCAATAGAACAGTAATCGTGTACAATTTCTATGTATTTTTAGACTTATATAATTTCTGAACCTCTAAGCTTTTTCCAAAATTCAGAACCTCTAATTTCTGAACCTTTTTTCAAAATTCAGAACCCCTGAACCTTCCCCAAAATTCAGAACCTCTGAACCTCTCAATTTTTTTTTTCGAACCCCTGAATTACTTAATTTCTGAACCCCTTTAAATGTGGCCTAAGGGGCCTATTTATAGAGCAAAATGGGAGGGAAATTTGAAATTAATATTTAGATTTCCCACCCCTGTTCTTGTAACTTACCTTCAGATTAAAACACTTAATTCATCCGTAAATGCATTAGAACCCCTGCTAGAAGGTTCTAGTGGCATCGACATTGTTCTAATTACCCTTAAATGTCCTTATTACCCTCACTTGCTATTAGTTTCTACCTTTTTACCCTTTTATTATACCCAAAATACCCCTTGTTGTTCAATTAATTACCCAAGAG